>OZ020608.1:20982448-21175706 GCA_963971545.1 Philophylla caesio | reverse complement strand
CTCCCACAAGCCATATCGATAACGACAAAATTAATGCTGTTGCGAGGCCGATAAAAACTACTCCTCACATTTATTGATAGCATAAAACAACCACATTCATAAAATACGAAATAATAACATCGATACTGTTGAAGTTGCAGAAATTGGACAATAAATTTATCGATATAATTTTTTTTTTATCGAAGGAGGTGTCAAAGACAACGATAATATTGTTAATAAATATAAAGTTTTCAGCAATTGCAAGCAAATTGATACCTTTAAACCTATCGATATTAATATAATAAATTAGTCGATATAATTACTTTATCGTAGATGATTTCACATTGATAGTTACGGTGATAACGATATGGGTAATGCCAAATAAAAATAACGATACACAACATCGTTAATGTTAACGTTACTTCGGGTTTTTTTAATATGTTTATGTATATTGATATAATTTACAATTGTTTTGCCAAAATAAACAATTTTAATTCGTATCTATTTGCTTCTCTGTAATCGCAATAACACATCAGCTGTTGATTGTATTGCTGTAAACCCTTATAAACGGGTACATAAATAACCACAGCCATATGTTTATATACATAAGTAATTTGCATTAATTTTTGTACATATGTACATATGTATGTATGTGTGTGCGTTTGGCGTTTTGGCGCATCCGCTAACCCGTTTCGCCATTAAATTGTGGGTCTGTTTTATTTGTATTTATTTTATTTTTTTATTTCTTCAAACGCTTTGTGGCGTACAGTGACTTTTAAAATCAGCAAGGAAACCTGTGTGTGTGTGTGTGTTTAAGCCAAAAATCAAGTCAAGCCATTGCAATTAAAAAGAAAAATGTTTCAGTTCAAAAATACGCTCAAAGATTTTTGCGAATGTATACATTATAAAAACCATAAACACTAATTTTTTAAACTTCGTACAAAATGTATAAAATTTCATCAAAATTGCAAACTTAAAAAAAATTGTTTTTGTATATTTTTGACTATGCAGTTTTGTAGCTCATTAAATTTAAGTAGGATAAAGTACAAATTTCAAGGGCCTACAATTTACCACTGTTTTTTAACAATTTTTTTTTTACTGGCAATTTACTCCATATAACGTCACCCGCGATTATTTTTTTACTTGGAAGGAAGTCAGTAAACAATTGTCAAAAATCAGTTGTTTTTTCTACAAACTTGGAATTTGCACTTCGTTTTACTAAAGTTTTACTAAAATAAGCTACAAAACTGAGTACTCAAAATTGTTTTTTAATAAGTTCGAAATTTTATTAATTCATTGTTGTTCAAAATCAATCCGATATGCAAAAAGAAACTCAGAGACTTACTTCAATGTGTTCTGGTTTATTTGATTTCAGCCGGAAGAGGAAAGGAATAGAAAAGTAGTTATAAAGGTTGACATTACGTCGCTATACTATGTATGATGCCAGATTTGATACATATATTATTAATTTCAACAATTGTAAATTTTGTATAAGCTTTAAAAAATGAATTTTTATGATTTTATTTAATAAACGATAGTTTAATTGAAAAATTATTTTAAATAATTAGAAGAAAAATAAAATGTCCAAACGTGTCAATAAGTGGTTGTGTTATAATTTGTGAGCAGAGCGTAGATTACTCAAAAAAATATAATATTTGCATACAATAGCGGCGTAACAAAAAACTGGAAAGTAAGCAAGTAGCAAGAAATTTAAAAATTAAATCAAACAAAAACAATAACAATAACGAATAAGTAAGCTAAATTACTATAACAAAGCAATGAAGGGAAATTTTTTCGCAAAAATCAAAAGTCACTCGTGCGCGATTTTATCCGCAGCGACTAACTGTATGCAGTTCGTGAATACGTATGTATGTATGTATGTATGTATGTAAGTAAGCGTATGTCATACAGTGAGTGCAAAAATATACAGAGTTAACTGTGTGTGTATACGAATGCACTTACCTGTGTTGAAAAAATAAAAACCTTCAGTTGTGTACTTGCTAGCTGGCGAAGCTGTTGCTGCTGGAAGTGCACGCTTTGTTGCTTAGTCACAAAGCAGCTTCGAAACGCTAAGTGCTTATATAAAATTTATTTACAAATACAGAATATACATATGTATGTAGTGTACAGTGATGGCCAAAAAAATTAGCAACATTATAGCCAAATTTTTCCTTCGCTCCAATTGATTGTTTAGCAATAATTTTGCGTTAGTCTTAATCACTTACCGTAAAATCATGAAAGCTTCATTTGGTGCCTGCTGCCTTCCACTTTGCTTTTCTGAACATGAATTTTGCACTTTTAAGAGCAGCAGTGAAGAGAATACAAAATTTTTAGAAAAAAAGCTAATTAATTATTTGCAAAAAACCGTAATTTTCTCAAAAAATACTTGGAAAATCTTGCCCCCAGCTGAAAAACATACCACGAACGAAATGTTTAGTTTTTTACCTTCAATATATATCTCAGGAGGAAGAGGCTTAGTTTATCAATTTTGAAACACTTTCTAAAAAAAATTAAACAAGTTATAATTCGGGAATTCTGTGTACTTTTTTTCTGCATTGTAACCCCTATGACTTTTTATTTTTATTCAGTCATCTTAACAGTTAAAAAATACCTTAATAAGTGTAGAGTAGAGCCTATAAAATGATCAGTCAATAAGACTGCCCAAAACAACTGAGCAGCTAAGATTGCACACGTTCTGCGTACTCTTTTAAGGCTGTTTTGCTTTTTTTAACAGCAAAATGTTTTCAATGGTGGCAGCTGGTTTTTTTGAAAACAATTTTCAATGCGTTGGATGTTAAACTCGTGACCGCCATTGTTTTTTGCAATTGTGGAAAAAGCATTATAAGCATGAACGTGCAATGCATACAAATGCAGCAACGTAACACAGATAACAACAACAGCAACGAGGGTAAAAATACAGCACACATTGCTAATAATAATAATAGTAATGACAGAGCAACAACAACAACAACAAGGGAACAGCTAAAACGCTAACGGATAACTACCACTACTAAAATGAAAACCAAAACTACAAAAAAATAAATAAAACAAATACAAATAAAAAAAAAAAGAAATGAAAAACGTTAACCATGGCAAGCAAATAATTTAATGACGTTGAAAATTTTCAATTTCCTCTTCCTATCCAATTCCGCTAATAGACCGTTGCCGTACACTAGATAGATACCAACAACACCAAACCAAAAGCGCCGTGAAGAAATATCGTTGTAAGTTGTAGTCATGGTAGCAGCATGGACGGACGGACGACTGGACGGAAGGACAGACAACGAAAGCGGAATCAAGCGACGCCCAATGTGCTTGTACATATGAATGAAGCGTCAAATGTACGCCGCCAGACCGACAGTCAGTCAACCGAGCAGTCGCCTTTGATGCATTTTTTTTTATGTTTTTAGTTCCGTTCCATGCAGTTCGCAGTTAGTCCGTCAGTCCGTCAGTCAGTCAGTCAGTCAGTCAGCCAGCCAGCGAGTAAGTTTGTTTAGGCCACAAGCGTTGAGACATCAACAGACAGACAGCGTGCGCATAGTTGCAACTTCCCATATTTCTACAAATAATACTCGCACAAAAATAAATACAAATTACTATTAATGAAGCAACAACTTACTTGGTCTCTTCGGTTGTGTTAGCGTGGCTAGATTTGTTTACAATCAAATTAAAAAGGAAACGGCTTTAGACCTTGTCAGGTTTATTAATTTTTAATAGTTACTTATGTAATTGTCAGCATTCGTAGCATATCCTCGTTTTCTTAACCATGCTTGAATTTTTAGTTGCTAGCTCGGTTTAAAGTGCCTTGTAAGTTATTCCGTCTTGTTTACCCTTCCGCTTTTAGCTCGTGTATGATGTCAATCGGAGCGAATTTTCGTCTTCGGATTCGACGTAGTGCCAACTTCAGTGTTCCTTTTCATTCGCTTGTTAATTTTTGCAAAAAAAAAAATCGTCAACTTAACTAGCGGCAAGTGTCAACACTACTCGCTTGAGTAACACAAGGCCTTGTAACTCGTCCAGTTTCTGCAATGTTCTCAATTGACAGCTAGTTTCGCGTTTTTACTGTGATTTTAACGGCATCGGTCATACCCGATAATACCTTGACCTCTGGGGCAGTCAATTTAAAGAAGAACCAACATTGGTGCTAGAGAGAGGGGTTCAAAATTATTTAAGTATTTGATTAATCTCCAAAGAAGATGTCGCGACATACTTAGCGGTCATACTTAGAGAGTAAAAACTATTGTGTATAGCTACCTGAATAAAAATGCAACAGCTCATGCGGAAGGTATGACTCTCTCGACACCGACCGATCCACGATAGACTGCTGTGTAGAGACAGGTATTCCTTCCGAGAAGGTTAGTGTGGCCCAAACATTACGACTGAATTGTCATGATACCTTACTACAAGACGAAGTTCTGAGCATCTGAGGGCACGATCTAGATTTTTTATAGTGGAACAAAGACCCGAGATCTCCCTAACTATTATTGCTCAGACGTCGTTTGGTAAATAGGGATCTAGAAAAATAGTATTATAAAATATAATATGACGCAGCAGCTTTTTAGACCAATTTCCCTTTAGAAGACGGTGTTTGAATGAAGTTTTATAAGAAGTCGAAGACAAAATAGATGTGTAAGAAAAAAAAAAGAGAAAATCACCGCGACCAATAGTTTCATTGTGTCCCTCAACTTCCCACAGTACCTCAACCAGCCCTGAAGCCTCCAAAACTCCTACGTTAGACTTTGGTGGCAAGGGGTGAATGTGCTCTACTTCTGGCTGTATATGCCGTAGACATCTCTGTCGCCTTCGTGCTACAGCCTCACATTACAAGAAAAGGGCAATTAAAGTTTGTTTGGCTTTGTGATAGACGCAACATAGGAGTTGCCAGCTTGTGTAGATGATCTCTTAGCCTACTACTCACCACTCACAATATCTTAATGATACTCAGTTTCCCCTTGGGAAGCCTTTATAATCTGAGGTTATACCCCCTCATAGCAGGAACTTGGAATATCAAAAATCGCGTGGTGCTACTCCAATGTTGTTGACTCTCTCAGGCTTGTTTTTTCTTTCTTGAGCATCTCTTTCAAGAAAGGGCTCGGTTCTCATGGGAGTTTTTACTTGTGCCGAGGTGCTCACACAATTTGGATGTTGCTGTACTTAGAGAAAGCTTTTGAGTGCCGAAAACTGAAACTTGAAATAGTTTCCATCGTAACTAGTCGACGCAATTACTTTTTGACCTTCTCTTTTTGTCACGACAGGGTGAACAACTCATTCGTGAGTATTATTTTTCTCAACATTGTACACTTATTTGAAATGTGTGTTGATTGCCTTCTTTTGTGCCGTTCCGCATTTGCGGCTATTGGACGTGAATACAAAATTAAATATAACTTTACTAGTCGTGTACTACTTACTATACAATTTTTCTTCTCTTCCTCATAAGTTTTTTTTTTTTTACTCTATTTCCACTTAATTTTTTTATTTATTCAACTAATACTCGTACTGCCACTTCCAGCAGCTTGCGAAATTGAAAAGTTTATACTTTGTAGCAGAGAAAAAAAAAGACTTTTGTAAAGAAGAAATGTAAGAAATGGAGTTATAAAAAAGTATGTTTATCTCTGTATGTATAAAATAAAGCAATTTAATACATATACATACATATGTAGTGCATAAACTAATGTTTGTGCTCGTATGTATATACAGACACATAGAATATTTTCAATGGATTTGAATAGCAAAAGTGCATTAATTTTTTAACACCACAAAGCAATTGTTTGCGAGTACACCACCACTTATATATGTATATGTACTCGTGTGTATATACATACATATGTATATGAAGTTGTGTTTTTTCTCAATTCTTTTACACTTATGAAAGTACAAATAATAAGTTGTCGGTCCATTGCTATGAATGCAACATGCGCTCGCAATTACCACCTTAATGTACAACAAACCATAATGGCGTTGGGATGTGCAAAACAATCAAACAAACAAGTGGCGCCTGTTTGCTTGCGGATGCCTGCACAGTGGGATAATATCGGAGCAAAAAATTCAACTCTTATGTTTATTAAATTTCAAAACTTAAAAACGTGTATTTGTAGTATAAGAAAAATTCTTTATAACTTTTTTTTGAATTTGCAAGTTTAAGCAAATTTAAAGTAACCGCGATCGGAAGAATTTTATTTTACAACAACTTATTGCAATTTTTGTTTAACTGATACACGTGCTTTTGCAATTAGTTCGATTTCCGTAAAAATAGCTTTCTTTGCGACACTTAAAGTAGCCGTAATTTAAATAAAGAAAATTCGCTTTTGAGCTAAGGTTTGTATGGAAGGTGGGCTTAAAAATGAATAGGTTGACAAAAATCCAGCGTAATTTATTCATTGGTGCACTTTTTATGGTATTTTTAAAGCATTTTTGAGGTTAGGTTTGTATGGGAGGTACGCCTTGAAAGAAACAGATAACGCCCCTGTTTACGGTATTCCCTTATAATATTATTTCAAACATAGGGACACAATTTCCGCATCATATATTGATCCGTACGCTTTTTTTGGTGTTTTGAAAGCATTTTTAGAGCTTAGGTTTGTATGCGAGGTATACTATACTATACGCGTGCAGTTATATTGAGAAAAGTGGACAAAATTTCGGCATAACATTTCGATTTGTTTGCTTTTTATGGTACTTGGAAAGCATTTTTGAGGTTGGGTTTGTTTTTCCGAAAAATGCATGGGTTTTGCGCCACTATACTCGTACACGCTAAACACCTGTGTTGCCATTTTTACCATTCAAGCTCACCAACGTCAAGCAAGTGCAGCTTGCAACAGGTAAAACGTTACCAGCGCTCGAGCCAATGTCGTCGCAAATAATTGCGGCCCTCAACCCTTTCCATGCAGCTGCTACCAGCTGTTTCGCCACCAATTTTCACAGCTTACAAAAGAACTTTGCTTAATTTTGGTTTTACGAAATCTTTCCCATATTTTTTTTGTTTCGGTTTGCTTGAATTATTTTTTTTCGCCAAATACGAATTTGTTTATTTGTATTTGGCAAGCACATTTACCAACTTGCAGTTTGGTTTCGAGTGATCGACGATGTTGACGGCGCGACGCCAATTGCTGCTGGATAGATGGATTGTAGGCAAATGGTTGTATCAAGGTTAACTTGCAAATTGACTTGGTAATGCAGCTGTAACCGCTACAACTGCTGCAATTACTGTTGGCGATCGCTGCTGGCTGTTTTGCCACTGCTGTTGGTGATTGGCAACACAAATACGGACGGAACCTAAATCGCGTTCTTTTTATACATATAAATATGTTTGTGTATACCATATACTCGTGTGTACATACTTACGTATTTAATTATAGTCGTTTATGTACATTCGGTAAAATTAGTTCATGTCTGTTAAAAAAAGAAAAATATACTAACATAGATCGGTTGCTAGTGCAAATTTGAAAACACGAACCAACAAACTAATCTGTTGTTATTGGTATTGTTTTCGTTAACTTCTTCGACATTTTATGAGCATTCTAATAGATTTATCTTTGGTTTTTGGTTTGGATAGATTTATCTTTGGTTTTTTATCGATATAAAAATCGATTTAATTAAATTGTCGATCTAATATGTTTGATATAAAAAGCGATGTCATTGTTAAATAATAATAATAATAATTTGGCGCTAACACTATATAGCTCAGTGTTCGGCCGAGCCTCACCTACCATTTGTGGTGTGCGTCTTTATATTCCACCACAAATGGAGGGACCTACAATTATGTGCTGACTCCGAACGGCAGATGTATTTAATGAGAAGCTTTTTCATGGCAGAAATACCATCGGAGGTTTGTGATTGCCTGCCGAAGGGTGACCGCTATTAGAAAAACTTTTTCTATTATTAAGATTTTGCATGTCCTGACTGAGATTCGAACCTCGAACTCACCGGCATATCGAGTAATACCACGCACCGCTAAACACTCGACCACAGCGGCCGCTATTGTTATATTTGCGATATATATTTTGTTTTAATCGCTATTATTATCGATATAAAAATTAATGTCATAAAATTATCGATATACATGTTAGGTTTTAATCGCTATTATTGTCGAGATATTAATCGATGTCATTAAATTATCGATATAGATATGGTTTTCATCGATATCCTCCTAGATGGTATTTATCTGTCGACATCGTTATCGTTATAGATTTGGTATTTTATCGATGATTTTTACAATTTCGCTATTGATATCGGTTACAATATTTATACGCAGATTTGGTATTTTATCGATATTTTTAACGCCATTTCCTGGGCATTCGCTTTTTATTGATACTCATCCATAGTTATCAGCATTGCTTCAGAATATATTAAATTACAGGAAATTTTTTTTTTTTTGGTATATTCAATTAATATTATTAACCTTGAAATATATATTTTTTGATTTGTTATTTCGATTTTTTATTCTATATAGGTAGTTATCGTTAGTATTTTATAGATATTTTTTCACCAGCTGTTTTATCGATATAGTCGATTTTGTTGGTATTTTGCTATCGATATGAATATCGTTCTTTGTTCTATTATTAACCACTTGTGCTTTATCGATAATATTGCCGTTTTGTAATCGTTATTCGAATTTTCATTGTATTCAGCATTAATAATGCTTAGATATAGTTCCTTTTGATATTTAAAAAAAAATTATCCTCGCAACGGTCAGTGTGGTAAAGAAACTCCTTCACTGGTAGTATTCATTACAGGATATAATTCATGTAAGCTTACCATTTTAATTGCACTTTTCAGTTAGCTAACTTTAAGAAACTTCCTCAGTTAGGTGAAAACGTATGCTAAAATGAATATAAAAAAAGTATTTATGTAATTTCATCTCGCAGCATTTAGTACCGAAACTTTTTTCACTGAGTCCATTTAAAAATAATCAAGTGTATGTTTGTTTGTTTGAAACATGTTTTAGTACACCGTAATAGAAAAGTGTAAAAAACCATAAAACAAAATTAATAAAAAAAAGAAACAATCAGCGTTCCAAACATGTTGCTGCCTGAAAAGCGGTCAAAGCGGATCGACCACCAACCAAACAACTAATGCCCGCACAGCCACCAGACCACTGCTGGACCAATACCAGCCAGAACAGCAGCAACAGCCACACAAACAGCTAGCAGCCAGGCAATGACTCTGATTTTTATTTCTTAAGATTTTCGATTTTCTCATGACATTTAATGCATTGCAGTTCATGAAATATTTTGCTTTGTAATTGTGAAATAATTGCACCAACACCTTCTAAATACAAGTAGAATTGATTGTAAATACATAAGTACTCGTATGTACAAGAGGAACAGAATGCTGTTACTTATCGCACATTAGCAATAAATTTGGCTGAATTTGATTCTACTTCTTTTTATAGAAAAATATATCCACTTGTCATTGTATAAGTTTATTAATTTTATGCATTTGCATTTAAATGTATTGAATATTTGACCACAGTTATATGACCTTGATTATACTTAATTTCGTATTCAATCGCACAGAAATCTTTCCCATCGCTGGGCATTTTTTTTATTTTCATACAATGTACTTGCTGGAAATGGTTTAGTTGTGAGAAAAATTAGTAACGAATAATTGGTTATGAGATCAATGTATGTTAAAGCACAGCCTGAAGAAGACATTATGCTGCGAATATTATACTCCCATAGCCAATTCGGCTCAAAAACAGATTTTCGGTCTTCTACGAAAGATTTGAAACCCTTCCGTAGAATTATGAAATCAAAAAGTTACGGAATACAATGCCAAAGAGGCGAGAGATCCAAAAAGCACATGAACTCAGCCGTGATTTAACGCCATACTTGAACTTAGAACTCTCGCAGTCTTATTGCTAATTCTATGGGAGCAAAACATTTCCATACATTTTAAAGCCATGTACGTTTTACGTATTGATTTAATAAATGTAACAAACCTACTAAATTTGCATCTCACGCCACGCCTATCAAGTTTACTATACGATGTTATCACAAATTTTTTGGGAACAAATCATTCCCATACATCAACAAGCGCTGCAAATAAAAATTTGTGGAAAACATTGTTATCAGTGCTTCTAAATTTATGGCACTGATTAGTTTCCATGGAATTCGCGAAAGCGCTGAGTCCGTGATTTTGGTACCCAACAAAGAAATAAAATTTTACATGTTTCATTTCCATCAGAATAATTTTTCACGTGCATTTTAAAGTTTTTAATTTTCTTAAATAAAGCATTTTTTTTTTAACCAAAATATTTTGTCGCATGCGAATTCAATTTTAGAATTTTTCACATTGATAATAAGCCAAAAGATTCTGATCTGATTTGATTTTCTGATCTTATAACTACTACATATGTATGTACATATTAGATACTAAGTTTCATATTCATTCTATTCGGTATAAAAATAAAACCATTAAACATTTTATTCTATTTCTTTTTTTGCAATTTAATTTTTTAACGTGTAAACTGTATATTGAATGTACCATAAAAAATACACTCGTTGCCAATTGATCGAAAGTTTTCAATTCATTTAAAAGAAAAACATTAAACTCTGCAATGTACATAGAAAAAAAAATTTAAATACAAATACTAAACTTTCGCTTTTAAGATCGCTACGCTAAATCGCTTTTTAATGACTAACAGACAATTTTGTACTTCGATTTTAAATTTTAAAGAAATATATATGTATGTACATATGTAGATTTCTTAATATAAAAAATAAAACCCAGAAGCGCAGCCAAACGTTTATTTCGATAAGAATGCGGAATTGGATTGTATCTTTAGAAACTTCCCTTTCACTAAAATAAGCGCGAACAGGAAACATACAGCTACGATAAAAATGAAAGCAATGCAAAAATCAGTGGTAATTTGTGCGAACTTAAAACTTGTACTTTATTGTATGGTCTACAAAACTGAGTAATAAAAAAAATAAAAATAAAAAATTTAAAGCTTCGAAGCTTCGAAGCTTTCCTGTTAGCGAACGAATAACGTTCGTTCAATTGAATTTGTTTTTTAATAATTTAAAAAATAATTAATTGGCCAAATGCGTCAATATGAGGCATGTCAATCCCGGAATCCCGGTCTTTTTTAACTCCCGAATATCCCGGGATAAGTCTATTCAAGTCACCGAAAAACTCCCCTTTCAAGGGCAAAACAAAGCCTTTAGAGAGTTTACAATCGACAAATTACACAGCTTGTTAACTCCCTTAAGACTTTGTTTTATCATTGCCATTTTAAATGAGCTGGAGAATATTAGAACTAACGACGAAGTGCCTGAAGTGGATAAGGCAGAAAGTTTCAAAGATTAATTGTTTTAACGAGCAGCTCGCAATAGTTCAATAATCGAAAGACATCCAATTTATCTGAATGTTTGCTAAAAGAAATTGATAGTTTTTGTAATGAGGCGATAAAGTCTATGTTCTATAGAAAGCAGTTAACAGTGCTTCTCCACTGCAGATATTAAATGCAACAAATTTAGGTCCAGGTTGGAGGATAACACACTTTTGATTCTGTGAGATTGCATTTTGATCAAAATAAATCGTTCTTCTTTGTTATATTAATGTTATTTTGTAAACTTCAATAATACAACGATTACAGACGTGTTTCGTTTTCAGATCTCGAAAATCCCGGGATCAACAAAATGCCCAAAATTGACAACCCTAATCAATATGCAGTAGTGCTGCCGGGTAGATCCGTATATCAAAAATATGTGTAAAATAAAAAAATTCAGAATTTTCAAACAGAAAAACTTTTTTGCAACTTGGCTATTAAGTATAATTTTCAAATTACAAATTTGAAAATATATTTATGCAATTGAGTAAAGAGAATTAAATGTTCAAAAATGTATGATTTTTTATGTTGCATATATTTTCACATATAATTTCTATTTAGTACACAATTTGTTATTGTTTCGCTTCAAACCGACTTTCCGCTGTACAGAGCTTAATCCCTACTTTGAAAAGAAAGAATCGGAAATAGAAATTAATCATACACAAAAAACGCGCACAGCCTCCTCTTTGTGCTACATTCATATGATTTGTGAATATATGTATACATATGTACATACATACATACATATTTACTACTTGGTGCTATAATAGAAAGTTTTTGACACTCTCACTATTCTAAATTCGCACACAACGCGCATGCGCTTGCGATCTCTCTGTCTTTTTATCTCCTCCACATACTTGTACATCAAATCTGCTTAATCGTTTTATGCACGCTTGCTGATTTGATCACTTCATTTCGATATAAATTGCAAAGAAGTTTTAATACGCATTAGAGTACTTACACCGTAGACCAAAATTATAGAAACACAACGTATTGACAAGGTTTTTACAATGTTAGTTTTCGTTATATAAACAGTCACTTCAAGGTTGTACCTTTTCACATTAAAATTGAAGCAGCTACAAAACTGCAAACCAAATTCTTGAAGGTTAGGTTGGGCTGGAGATTGCAAGGCAGGCATTTAGCATAAAATTTCCAAAAAAGCTCCATTTAACGTTTTAACTAAAGCAGCTAAGGAGCAGAGATAGCATTCAACATCAACACGTTCCACTTACTCCTCAACTCTGCAACTCCCACAAAAATCGTTGAATTGGAAACTCACCCTTGTACCCTAAAATCACATCAGTCAAAGCTTATTTATAATGCCGACGACTGACCTGTTTAACGGACAGCCGATATGTATTAGTAACGTAAATTTTGTTTTATGATTCTTTGGCCAGACTTGCCTTGTAATTTGACAGGCGCACTTCAAAGTCTAACAGTTATTTGCATTTTCAATGAAAGCCGATCTCAGCCGATGCTTTAAAAAAAAATGCAATACCCGCAATTTAGGTATAGTTAACCAAAAGTAAATGGTTTTCCCCCACTTGCCAGCTAGCTCTCCAGCTGCGCAGTTTCCGTGACCTATACACTCATGTCGTGCTCGCTTACAGAACCCACTATTTGAGGGCCCTCCTACATGCAACAGCAAACCTTGGATGTAGTACTATAAGAATTGATTTTAAAGGCTCAACGATGACGACTTGTGATTGGTCGAACAAATTGAGTAGAACTATAAATTCAAACCATTTAACTTAGAGTTAGGCGTAAGTATTTAACCTTAGCTTAATTCCTGTTTTGAATGTGTAAACCTAGTATAAGTCAATGATAAACACAGCACTGTGAAAGTAAAGCCCCTATGTAATGTAATGTAATATATTAGCTCTTAAGCGCAACTCTGGGCTCTATGTAATGTAATGTAATATATTGAATTTAAAAAATACAACTCTGGGTGTCAGAGAAAAAGGTGATGGCCGGCACTTCCGGGATAATCAGAAAACGATAAAGACGTGTTTTAATTAAAATCTAAGAACATCGCCTCGCGAGGTAAATTTAAATAGAGTTTATAAATGAGAAATTTATAGAAACACTCAAAGCTTTACAGATGTGCAGATAACTACATATCCTGATCTGACTACTTCCATAGGACTTATACCCACGCCATTAAAAAACATTTGTTCCGCCAATTTTTTTTTATATCGAAGAATCTTTTAGATATGGGCTTGATGCCCATGCGGTATTTTAATGCAATTGGTTAATTTTAAGGTTAACGAATTTTATTTAAAAAAAAAAATTTTTACAGGCCGGCAAGCAGTACCGCAAGTGCCCATAAAAGATATTTTTTGGTATTTAGAGTTTAAGTAAATTTTTGTTAAAAAAAAATTGTATGACGTGTTTCAAAATAAACTCTAATTTAATTTTAAAAAAATACATGCAAAACATAAAACCAAAATAATAACGTTTTCCATAACTTGTGTTTCTACTATTTTGCCCAGAGGTGTGTGTTTGTTTGCACAATAACCATACGCTAGCAATTGATAAGTCACGTGCCAACACAGCAGCTGCTGCTTAATGCTTATTTAAAACAAAAAAAAAACTAAACAAAAACAATCCAAGATCATCCGCCTTAAACTCAACCATGAAAATAATATTTATGTATGTCGGAAGCAACTGAGCTGAAAGTCCTGTTTTCAGCAAATTAAAATACACATCAACTTGGTTATTTATTTTACAAATTTAACTGCCAACAATTTTGACAAACTTATTGCTTGTGCGCATTACTAATAAACACAACAACAAAAAACACGATTGCAACACTAAAAGCTTTCTTCACCAACTGATCAGTTAGTAGCTGCTAGCCAAGTGACCAACTGTCCGTTGATTGGTTGTTGATATGTAGTTGGTTGTCGTTTGCTTGTTTGGTGGCTCAGTTATGCTTGTCAGCACAGTTAATGTACGTAGCCAAGTATGTAACACAAATATTCACTTTTATATTTCTAAATGAGTACCTTCATACAAACGTATACGAGTATACATAAGCGTACATTGTCACGTTGACCTAGAAAATGTTTGGCGCAAAGCTATGCAAAATTTTATTGCTGGCTAGCATATAAATCAATATACGCACTGTTCTAAAATTATAGCACAACCACATGTTGACACATTTATTTTTTTTTTTATTATATAGCACTACTTTTCAATTGAAATGTCGTTCATTCTCTAACAAAAACTTTAAAAACCTATTTTTTTTTAACTTTTTTAAAAGATATACAAATATCTCTTTAAAATTTTTAACATCAACAAAAATTTGAATATTTTCGAGTATGCAGTTTTATAGCTTATTAAATTTGAGTAGAATAAAGTTCAAGTTTCAAGAGCCTACAAATTAACATTGATTTTTGACAATTTTTTTTAAGGGCAACTTCCTCCGTATAACGCGAATCCGCGTTTGCGAAGAAGCGTCTGTAAAAAAAATGTTCAAAAATCTGTGGTAATTTGCAGGCACTTGAAATTTGCACTTTGTTATACTAAAATTGAATAAGCTACAAAATTACATACTCAAAAAAATTCTTAATAGTTTTTTTTAAGTTCGAAATTTTGATGAAATTTTGTTAAATCATTTTGTATAAACTTTATAAAATGGATTTTTTTGTTTTTGTTAGAGCACGAACGATGCTTTAATTGAAAAATATGTTTTAAATCATTAGAAGAAAAATAAATTGTCCAAATGTCTCAATATGTAGTTGCGCTATAATTTGTGAACAGTGAGTGTTTTTGTATGGACAATTGTATATACAATGAATTTCAATAAGCGTACAACTCCAACAATCACAGCAACAAACGACCAAAACTTGGCAACAATTTTTTTTTTTCACGTTTTTCTCCGCCGACTAACTTGTTGATCTCTACTGCTGTGCTTTGCTGTACTGCATTTGCTGTCAAACTGAGTGACTTTCTGACACCATACTATGTAGCTTCTTCTTTTATTCTTCTTCTTCCTATGCTTGCGAGTTTATGACATTTGGCTTTGGTGACTGACTCGCCACAACAAATGTAAGCTCTTTAGAAATGTCATTTTTTTTTTCAAACGCATTGACTAAGTGCGGCGGCATACATTTTAGAACATATGCGAATACGAGTGTATGTGGCGAGGCAGACAGACAGACAGGCTATTAGACAGAGAGACGTGTGCCAAATTTTGTTTCAAAAAAATCATTGTACGCTTCTTTTTCAAATGTATGCACTCGGCATAAATAAAGCGACTAGGGGTTACCTACTTATTTATTTGTGCGTATAAATTTTTTGCACTGCGACTTTTGAGGAATTAGGCAGCGCTGGTAGAAATTGCAAATATTCACATATTTTACTTACACTTTTTTTGGAGCGGAAAAAATATTATTTGGTAGCTTTTTACTATCACTTTTACTACGCCTTTTGCAGGTGATTATTGTGAAAATTTGGAGTTTTTTTTTCTTTTTTAATACCTATAGAACAAAATTGTTTATTAAAGATTTTATACTAAATAAAATGCGTTATTTTTAATCGAAAATGCTTTTAATATTTAACTAGGTAAATTAAAATAAATTTTCAAAATATTCTCCAACAAGATCAAAAAGAAATGTGTTTTAAACGCAACACCATGTCTGTGACGTTGGGATGTATGCGGGTTACTTGAAAAAAAAGAATGTTCTAAGTACATAGCTTTTAAATAGTTCTAGAGTTCCTAAAGAGTTCTTAAAAATTACGAAGAAAAAAATTTTTTTTTTCAAAACAAGTCAAAGAAAACCAAATAATTTTTTGCAAAAAGTCGACAAAAATCTAACTAAGTATACAAAAATTAAAAACTCTTTGAAAAAAAAAATGTTCTGAATAATTCTAGAATACCTGACAATGAGCACTGCAAAATTATGGCAACCAATTTTTTTTTTTTTAAGTTGAAATTAAAAATAAGATAATTTTTCCGAATAGGTTTATTAAAGGAAGAAATATTTCTGCAATAGCTCCAGAGTTCATGAATAGTAAAAGAAAGTTCTTCCAAATTACGACAAACTAATTTTTTTTTTCATAAAATTAAAAAAAAATGTGTGTTTAAAAATAATAGTTATGCTCAGGAATTCGAAAAATATTATAAATCTACTCTGAACTGTTTTTTTTACACATAACATTTTTAGATCTTTCTGGAAAAAAAAAACTTGACTTGGTAACCAAGTAGACATTCAATAGCGGTTGTGGTTCTTCGGACGGTTGGAGACAATCGCTTATTGCTTGCTGAATGAGTCAAATGAAGAAAAGGAAGAGAAGGCATCAGTTGTCTTATATTTTTGCAGCGAAACCATTCGCAAAAGCAATAACCTTTTGCCTGAGGAAGTTGAGACCATAGTTGCCCTGAGTTCAATGATGGCGCATTCGAAACTACATAGGAGGTGTAATATGTGTTGCCTGGCGCCTTTAAAATGTTTAAGATTATTTTTGTACTAATTTCCTTTGAGTTTCGCACTACTGAGCTATTAAGAACAACTGCATGTCTGAGTGCTCTTGAAATGTTGTGACCGGAAAGGGAATGCAAGATCCTTTTTCCCTGGGGTATGACAGAGGCGGACACAGACGAGTCGCAAGTCATTTGCCAGTTGGTAAACTAATGCTAACGTCTAAGCTGAAAGGTTGTATTATTTGAGGAACTTTTGGAATCGATATTGGCTTCATTTACAATTTCGCAAATGGTTCGCGGCGTTTAATTACCGTTCCATAAATGTTTGTAGTCTCACAAAGGACAGTCACTTTTGTGCCAATGTGTCTCGCTTCGGGACGGCACCTAATTTAATCTACATACATTGTGATCAAACTAAGCGTCAGCCTTAACTGCTATTCTGCATCCGTCGCCCACTAATACTGACTTTGCAAACCACATCAATAAGTTTTAAATAATTGTTTTGCCAGTTTTCTGTGAAATTTTGCAACCTACAAATGCTGTGAATCAGCATTATTTACATTTCGATATTTAACTTAGTAATAAATCACAAAATTTACACATCTCAAAAAGACGAAAAGCGTTAGTCACATTTCGACTGCGGCAAGTTGTTGCAATGGAAAGATAGGCTTCATTGCGCAACCGACTAAAACTAAGCCAAGCAATAAAGCTAAAAATTATGTGCACAGTAAATGCAAAATATCTACACACACACAAAAGTGTTAATATGTAAATTAAGTCATGAGGTGTTAATTACAAAATCGCCGCTTGAAAACTTGAAATGCTTGAAAAAGTAAATAAATGCGGACAGCAACAGTTGTAAATGCGTGTAAGTTAAATGGCATGAAAGTTGTTTTAGTATTTTAGCGTAGGCAATCAGAACAAAAAAAAATAAAATACTTAAAATAACAATAAGTACGAGTAATTGCATGTACGTGTACAAAATAGTATTTGCCACAAATGTCGTTAATGTCAAAGCAAATGGCTGCTTTTGTTTGCATAAATGAATGAGCACTAAAAAAATATGTTTAATGATCTTATGCTTTTGTAAATGTGCAATAACAATATTTTTGAAAACAATGAAGCTTGTTATTAAATTTAAAAAGAAAATGTCAATACAATCGAATCAGCGCGCAATTGTGTAGAAATATTAAAAAAAAAATCCAACGAATTTACATACAAAGTGTTTGGGAAAAATATGGGATACACTATATTCACAAATTTATAGCACCACCACATATTGACACATTTGGGCAATTTAATTTTCTTCAAATTATTTTTAAATATTTTTCAATTAAAATATCGTCTACTCTCTAACAAAAACCATAAAACCCATATTTTAAATTTTATACAAAATGTACAATAATTCTCCAAAATTTCAAAATTGCAAAACAAAATAATTTTTTGAGCATACAGTTTTATAGTTCCTTCAATTTAAGTAAAACAAATGAAAAGTTTCAACTGCTTACAAATAACTATAAATTTTTGAAAATTTTTTTTCTGCCAAAAACCTTCATATAAAGCAAGGAAAGGAGCGTCAGGAAAAAAATTATCAAAAATCAATAGTATAGGCACCATATTGTACTAAAATTAAAAGTGCTACAAAACTGAATACTCAAACAAGTTTATGAAATTTTGTTTAATCACTGTAAAGTGTAAAAAAAAGGGTTTCAATGGTTTTTTATTAAAGTAATAACGATTCTCAAATTGAAAAATATTTTTAAATAGTAAGAATAAATAAATAAAAAAAAAATGTGTCATAGTTCTGGTCAAAAAGATATTTTCCTCCTGCTCATATTTATCAGCAGTTCCGCATTCGAAGTACAGAGCGAGCGTCTTAATTTTTAGAGACGGAAAGTGAAAAACAAAGATTTTTTTGTTATTATTTAATTCCAATTTGCTTCGTTTTTTCTTTATAAACAGTGTCCTAGAACATTGTAAATTTTTTTTATTTATGAAGAGCGAGTGAAGAGGGAGTCCATATCACTGTTGTACATATCCTTTTTTTTTTGTGCTTAGTTTAATCAACTTCAGCTGTCGATTAACTAATTCATACTTAACCGCTGTTTTAATTGTCAATCCATCGAGCGTATTTTTAATAGGTTAGGTTACTTGTGGGTTTCATTCAATTTTATTAGTGCCAGTATTCTTATATCTTTACACTTAGATCTCTTCAAATCTTAGACATTCTTTCGTCAAATATCTCCGCATTGAGTCAGGGGATTTAAATGAAATATTTGAAAGATTTAATACTCTTTAAATTAGTTCGTGCAGAGTAAAATTCAATTCATTCTATCTCAATTGGGGAAATGGCGATGAGATCCGACGATTTTTTTCCTCCTTAACCAGTCTTTTACGGACCTGAGTACAATTTGGTCAAATCTTTGTGTCACGGACACCGTGAGAGCATTCAGTTGGTGTCGAGATTTCAGCGACTGAGTTGTTCTAGCATAATCGGTATTTGTTTTAGTAAACATTTGCCTTGTTTTTATATTTCTTAACTTGTATGTTCACCACACTACATCATATGGAAAATGACATAGGATGAGTCTGTCAATCGCTGCCTTAAAGTGAGTTCAATCAAGCGTTTGTTCTGTTGACGATTGTCTCTTGGTGAATGATGTTGTTGCTTGTCAGTTAACGGTGGGATCTAATGGCTGTCTGGATCGTGCTTATTAGTTCATAAACATCTTTAAAAGTGAACGATCTTCTGCAAGCCAATCCCTGCTCGGATTGACGTTTATAGTGGCGGTAATGTTTAGATGATGACAGAGCTCTTCCCACCGTAGGCAGTCTTCTGGCAGGCTCCTCAGTTTCGTTCGCGTCCATACTGAGTCGGCGTAATTTAGAATTAGCCGGCAAACGTCTTAAATGCTTGAGGACTTTTTTGCAGTTCCTTACTTAAGCGACGATCCTCACCAAAATCAGTTGTTCGTTTCGAAAGCATCAGGTTAAGGAAAAGGGAGTGTCGATCATTTATTAATTGGAGAATGTAGCTTCCATCTAGGCGTTTTTTTTTCAAGTTATAAATCTGAAATATCTTGTAATTTTCGCTGCTGTGAAATTAACGAAATTTATAAATTGTTTTATAAACCTTTTGGGAATTTCGTACCGCTGATAAGTAGACGAATGAAATAGAAAAACCTTAGCTCGCACATCTATTCGCTTTTAACAAATATCCAACATCATTTATTAAAAAATTTTAAAAGTTTTTTAGGTGTGTGTGTGTCCTTATTATTTTTTTCCAACACTGTTTATTGCGTTTCATAAATTCTACATGCCCCACAAATTCGACTTGTGACTTTGGTGCATACAATTCGCCGTTCGACGAGTCGGTCATCATATTCTTAGTTAGTTTAATGAATACGAAATTAAATTAGAAAATGCAAAAAAAACTTGTTTCGCATACCTTTCAAGCCAAGCAACCAGTTGTCTACATATGTACATACTCGTACATAAATACATAAATATATACCCATTGTGTAGGAATTCCAGTTAAGAATTAAGATTTAAACATTTTGCATTTTTAGAAGCTTGCTATGTAAAGATTATTGAATGCTAAGTATTAGTTGCTTTTGACGTTTTAAATGATTTTTGTTGTTGTTGTAGAATTGCGCATATGTGGTTATTTTTGTTGTATCTGCGACATGACATGATTGCGACTTCGTGTAGGCGCAAGTTCATTCAAGTTTGTACGCTTGAAGTGGTTTTAGTTTGGAAAGTTTGTTTGGTTATTTCTTATACATATTTTTTTTAAACAAATAAGCAGTTGAAATGCCCTATAATCAACCAACTGACCGATATGCTTGTTACAATGTACACTTGTGGTCAGCAACTTAAGTCATCTGCAAGATTTTTTTAATAGAACTTTAGTTGGTTCTATAAGTGAAAGCTTATAAAGCAAAGTTTTTTACTTAATTTACAATTTTTTTTTCATAGTTTAAAAAGTCTTTATCAAACTTTTAACATGACTTTTTAGAAAAATTCTGGTCATGCAGTTGTGTAGCCCATTCAATTTTATTATAATAATTTTCATTTTTGAGAATTTTTTCGTCGAGAGCGTTGAGCATTTTCTTCCATATAAATAAAGATTTCGTTCGTGCATTTGTAGGAAAATGTGCTACACACTCGGCGAAAAAAAATCTCAAATATCAACGTTACTTTTTAGCAACATTAAGCTCGTACATTATTATACTAAAATTGAATGGGCTACAAGACAGTATACTCAAAAATTTGTTTCAAAAATTCTTCTCGGAAATATATGTAAATTCTCTGTCATTTTATAATCATTGATTTTCAGGGTTGCACTTTAAAAACGAACTAAAGTTCTATTAAAAGTTCTCAAAAAAAAAATTAAAAAAAAAAAATAAAAGTAAATGTAGGTGACTTAATTTGCTGACCACAAGGGTATGTACACATGTATGTGGCGAGACGTTGTGGGAAAGTTTCATTGTTACCATTACTATTTGTTTTTTTTTTTGCAGCAGCGAAACTTACGGCGCATATGTAGAATAAAAATGCTTTCTTCTTTCATTTCTACTGTATTTAGAAATATGCTGCAACAAAATAGGTGGTAAAAAAAAAACCATCAACAACAAAACTAAAACTCCATTCAAACGCACTCTTGTGTGACGTAAAGACGTGCGTGGGTAGTCAAGCCAAGCCGCGCTTCTTTTACATTTTTATGTTCGCTACATTCAAAATCCATTTATGTTTTTCTGTTATTTGTAACGGTATGACCGTCTATTGAGTTTAAAAAACTACTAATAACAGCATATCATATCATAAATGGTTCAATTATTTAATGTTGTAGAGTGATGAAGAAATCTTGTTTACGCTTTGCTTAAACGAACTCAATTATATAATTGACTATTAAAGTGTCAAATTTATTTTGTATGATCCACATGTTTGTGGACAGCATAAACATTCGAGGGGTGACAATAACGAGTCAATTTGTATTTGGTTGGTATACCATAGTAGTATAACTACAAACAATGTTTAATATACAATTTTACATCTTAAAATTCAAAGCAGAATTCCTCTTTAAGTTCCACGCATTATCTTGATTAGGTTACCTATGAAAGAAAAACACATTCGGTAAAACTTTATCACTTTTCTATTAATAAGCAAAATATATTTTTATATACACAAAATATATAAACATTCACAAAATACATATAATAACATAATTAATTCTAAAGTTTAGTACATAGCTCGCAATTTCCTACAAGAATAAGTATCAAGTGAATTTTTTTCTGACCAATAATTTATGTGTTTTGGATAAAGAAGTAAGGAAGGCAAAAATCGGGCGAACTCTCACGATGTATTTTTGTATGAGCGGTGCCACGGTCATATTTTAAAAATGTCCCGTTTCTTTGTTTCAATACGAAAAATATGGGATACACTCTGTTCACAAATTTATAGCACCACCTCATATTGACACATTTGAACAATTTAATTTTCTTCTAATTATTTAAAAATTATTTTTCAATTAAAATATCGTTCAATCTCTAATAAAAAGTATAAAACCCATATTTTAAAGTTTATACAAAATGTACAATAATTCTCCAAAATTTCAAAATGCAATGCAGTTTTATAGTTCCTTCAATTTAAGGAAAAGTTTCACTTGCCTACAAATGACTATAAATTTTTGACAATTTTTTTTACTGCCAAAACCCTTCATATAACGCAAACGTGGGATTATTTCTAAAATGGAAGGAAAGGAGGGTCAGAAAAAGCATTTTCAAAAATCAATAGTACTTTGTAGGCACCATATTGTACTAAAATTGAAAGTGCTACAAAACTGAATACTCAAAAAAGTTTATAAAAAAAATGTTTATGAAATTTTGTTAAATCACTGTAAAGTGTAAAAAAAGGGTTTCAATGGTTTTTTATTAAAGAAATAACGATTCTCAAATTGAAAAATATTTTTAAATAGTAAGAATAAAAAAATAAATGGGTCATAGTTCTGGTCAAAAAGATATTTTCCTCCTGCTTATATTTATCAGCAGTAATATTTCAAAAATTTCCCGTTTCTTTGTTTCAATACGCTGCTAGTATTAAACTTTACTCAATTTGTTCCAATAAATACCGAAAATGCGAAGTTTTTGCCATTTTTTAATCTTCCGTTATATGGAAAGTGGGCGTGGTTATGGTCCGATACCAAAAATTTTTTGACAGCAATAACAGCAATATTGAGGAAAATATGTTCACAAATTTAGTGACGATACCAAATACCGTTATTGAGATACGGTAATTTTTTCATAAGCGGGCGTGGCAACGCCTATTTTACAAAATTTCATAAGTATCGAGTTTCTTTGTTTAATATAGTTCCAAATATCAAATTTCACTTAATTTTGCTCTAATAGATATCGAAAAAACGAAGTATTTGCATTTTTCAAAACTTCCGTTACTTGGGAGGAGGGCGTGGTTATTGACCGATCTCAACCATTTTCAATACCAACCTACCCTGGCCAAAGAGCAATCTTTGTACCAAGTTCCAATAAGAAATCTCATTTTTACTCAAGTTATCGAAACCATGGTCAGACGGACGAACAAAGTTAATATACCCTCGGGTATAAAAAGTAAAAGTGTAAAAAAAGTGTAAAAATCCCGTCAGTAATATATATCTTAATATTAAAAGCCTTAACTTTTACGCATCATTTTTTCTAGTTGGTATCACGTATCACACTTTCGTGTGAAATGGCAACTTTTACTGTAAAAAACAAATGTTGCATAAGTTTAGGCATTGCCTTTTAAATATGAACCGATTCTAAAAAACAATGTTCGCAAGCCGCTAAATATACCAGACATAAAGCGTAAATATTTAATTAATTTACGCAAATCTTGATAAGGGCGTCAATTTGTACTGCTTATAACAATTTATAACAATTCAACGAAATTTCGAATCCAAAAAAAAATTTCGAATTTTTTAAAGTATGCAGTTTTGTGGCTCATTAAAATTGAGTGCAAGTTTCAACGACCAATAAATTACCGCTTAAATTCTACATTTTATTATGCTAAAACTGAATGAACTATAAAAAAAACTGCATACTTAAAATAGTAAAATTTTTTTTGTAATTTGAAATTTTGCTAAAATTGTGCTGAATTATCAAAAAGTTTCAATTTGGCTTTATATTCATATTTTTTAGTGAATTCAAAATATTTTACAAAAAAATAAACCAAAAATAAATAGTGAAAAGTATCAATATGAGGTTGTCTTATAAATATGATAAGTATTGCATATTCGTGTAACTTTTAATGACTATCAAATTTGTGTGTATGCTAAAAAAATTTTACGAAATACGCTTGTGAAAATTCGCAAAACACGACTGCCTGCCTGATTTACCAATTTGACTCGCTAAACAATACGATAACAATAAAAATTTATAATTTTCTCCCACTTTCACCCTACGAAAAAATCACAGTATGCCTGTTATGCACAAATAGATCATGGCATCAAAAAAAATGTGTGAAAATACAACAACTGCAAAAACAAAGGCAACAAAAGATAACGCAACGAAACTGCATGTGAGAATAAAAAGTGAGCAAGTTGAGAAATTGCACAAAATTTACGAATATCCACGAACTGAAAACGAGCAATATTTAATATATGTACATACATACATATGCATGCATATATTTGTAAAGGGCAAGTAAAGCAATAAAGAATATGCAAAAAGAAAATAACATAACCAAAGAGTAAACGAAAAAAAAAAATACAAAGTCATAACTAACCGAACTGTGTAAATAATTTAAAATAATATTATTAATAGATAAAAAATAAAAAAAAGGAGGACACTAAACAAAAGTCCACACAAAAATTTAAATAATTGTTTGAAATATACGAAAAACAACAAGAACAACAACAACGAAACTTATACTTGCTACAAATCAGCCAGACCTTGTTGACTATGTCCGAAACTGAGCTGTATGACAGCAAAGGCAATTCGGAATCCTTCCTGCAATATGGCAACGAGAAACCACCACCGATCGTTGTTGTTGTCGGCGATGGACGCAGTCGGGTGCGACGTGTGGTACGCACAGCCACACGTCACGTGACTGTTGTCAGTTACTCGACACGCCACAAAGAGACCCGCACCCATACATCGCACCATGTGACGACTGTGAGGTAAGAAAACACAAAATCAAAAAAAAAAACACACATCGAAAAAAAATACTAACCAGACAACCAGGTGGAAATGCGTAGATTTGTATACGCAGTAGCGGTCAAAAGAATAGCAGTTATTTATATTAACGAATTATCTACATTTTCCTCATAAAATTATCTCATTTCCGAAATGTGAATGCTCTCTAGAAAATCGCTAAAATTAGACTAAAGAAATGAAAAAGAAATTTTCCTCTATAAAAATTTCTTAAATTGGTCTGCGGCTCTCAAACAAAAAATACATGTATGTATATTTATTTCTTTAAGAAAATTTACACCAACGACAAAGTAATTTTTCAAGCAACAAAAATATAGACAAATATTAATCATCATCATATTAATCAGAATTTTAGTAAATTTTTGAGTATGCAGTTTTGTAATTTTTTAATTAAAGTTTGATTAATTCGCCTACAAGTTAAGCCCTCTTTTTAAACTGACTTCACATAAAATTATATAGTTTCCGAAAAGTGTTAACATAATTTTGGTCTGATAAAATGGAAGTTTCAGGTCGCTAAAAAGTATCATTGACTTGAGAGATTTTTTTTGTCGAGGATGTTCGTAAAAAAACAAAAATCAACGGCGATCTAATATATGCACTTTTTTGGACTAAAATTCAATGGGCTACAAAACTGCATTTCCAACAATTTTCTTAAAATTCTGACCAAAAAAATAGAAACTTTGATTGTATTTCTTTAAACTTTAAGAATTGCTTATGAAGAACTTAAATTTAATAAGAGAGTTATCTGAAACTTGATTAAGAAATTAGCAAAATTTTATTAAAGAAAGACTTATTGTCGAATTGTGTAAATATATGAAAATATATCAGTGCTAATATTTTAAGCGTCACTGCGCATGTCTGCAATTCAAAAACTAAATAGTAAAAGAAAAAACGATAAATCAGTAGTTAACAGCGACTCGCGTTGATATTGGGCCACCAAAAAGGGCGTGAAGTGCGCCAACAGCATTGAAGGTTCGCTGCTGCTGCCTCATTAAGGGCGTCAGCTACGAAACGAGCGGCGCGCGTACTTGAAGGTTCTTTGCACGCATTTGCGTTTGCACTCGGTTTAAGTTGGCGGAAATGAAAAGCATTTTGTAATGCTAATGTTTACTTAAAGTTGGTTGTATTTTTTTTATATTTTTTTTAACTTTCGGGGCGTTGTCCTTGTTTAAAAATGTACAACGACAATTTAGGCGAGCAAGGTTGTATGCAAACTATTATGCACATTTGCATACTAAATTAAATTTTGTTAGCGACTAGGTGAGTTTACTTTTTAGTTATGTACTTTTTGTCTGTTGAAACAAAAAGTTTTAATTAAATAATTCACATCTTTAGCAATGCTATTCGTGAAGGATTTCATGTATCCTTTGGGCTTTGTTGTGTTTGTGTGCCTCATTCGTTGCCTACATTTAGGCTGGTATGAAAAACGTCAAAAAATTTGCACTGAAAATTTGCCCGATTTAAGGCGGTGGGTTTAGTAAACAAATGCCATTAAATTTTGGCAAAGAAAGTCTAAAAATTTTAACAAAATTGTAAGGCGCCCACATATTTATTAATTTATTTGCATTAAAATATTTTTCAAATACAAAGGCAATATACATATAAAGGTAATCATTTTTTTATATAAGTTAAATGTACATACGAGTACATACATACATATATACATTTGTACATAGTAAAACAAAATTTCTAATTAAAAAAAATTAGTACTAATTATTTCAATTTTAATGCAATAAAGTGCAAATTTCACGTGTCGAATTAATGGCGTTGATTGTTGACAAATTTTTTTTACTTTCACTCTAGCAGTTTTTTCGATACAACGTCATCAACGGTAATTTGTTGTCACTTGAAACAAGCGCTTTATTATGCTAAAATTAAATAGGCTACAAGACTGCATACTCAAAAAAATTCAAAATTTTAATTTTTTATTTTGTTTAGATTGATTTATTTATATTTTCAACTAAAGAAAAGTTAAGTTAATAGTCCAAATTTTTTTTTTAATCTATGATGAAAATAATGAATGAAAATCTAGTATTTATTCACAATTATTTATGTGAAAAACAAAGATTTATTTGTTACTAAGTATTATTTGAGTGAAGAATACTAATTTATTCGCCACTCGAAATTTTTGACGTGATGAGTTAAAATGTATTCCTTATTCAAAAATGAAATTTTTTATTTATATATGTACATCTTTATTATTTATTTAATAATTGGAAATTAAAATAAATTTTCATTCGTTATTAAAAGTTATTTAAATAATAAATGAAAATTTATTAACGAATCAATCAAAATTATTTGAAGCATGAATCAAAATTTAGCCTCTTCCAAGAATTTAATAAATATATATTTTTATTCTTTTATGTAATTGATTTAATAAATGTGAAATTTTCTTGAATAAACTTGGCCAAAAAGTTGCTAAGACAAAAATAAATAAATTAATTAATTTAACTGCATAACCAAAATATGTGCATATGTATGTATATATATACATATATGTACCTATATATTTTCGCAAAATTTTTAACCGTTAATTGAATTCTTCTTTAGAAATAAAAGGTTTGGTGTAAATTTTGTTGTAGAGTTTCAAATTTTGAGTATGGAAATTAATACAACTTAAATAAAATTGCATAACAAAGTTGCATATCCATAATATTTTTACTATTTATATTTAAAATGATTTATAAAAAAAAATTTTTCATTTTCCGAAAATTTTATATATGTAATTTTAAAACTCTAATTAACATATTTTTTTTTATTTCAAAAATATTAAGATAAAAAATAAAGAGAAGAATCTCTCCAATCTTGTCCAATATCCAAGAGGTTTTTTGCATCAATAATAATCGAAATAGAAAAGCGGTGAAGTGAAATTCTACATTTCTCCATACATTTAACGCAAATATAGCCATATTTCTACTATTTTGATTTATTTAAAATAAATTACATTTAATTTGTGGTCCCAAATATTATTAGAAAAAGGAAAGGAAAGGAAATTATCTTTTTTATTACTTTAGAACATTTTCTTTTAATTTTATTTTTCTCTCAAATCCCGATTCTCGATTAGCAGCCATTTTCAATAGCTACGAGTGGGCTTCTTTCCAAGAAGCCATAAATAATAATTTTTTTTTTTCATATACATATGTATGTACATATCTATATTTTATTAATGCCTTGGTTTAGAGTAAATTTCATACATTTTAATTCACCGTTCAAACTTTGCCTTTTAATCTTTGAGTGTAAAGTTGCGTAAATTATAATTGCAATAATTGGAATATGCATTTTTTTAATTATAGGCTACTAGTTAGTCGTCAATATTTTTAATATGTTTTTTATATCCGTAAGTCATTTTTTGTTTTCCGCAATTAATAGCTACATTTATTATATTTTTTTATATGTAACAGGAAAAGAAAATACGCCATTAAATGTAATTACAACATACAACACATTATAGCTTCCTATAAATAATATGTACATATCTACATATTCTGTACTTATTAATATTTATACTTTGTACCGACGGAAAATAGTTCAATGTGTTATCCGTGACAGTAATCAAAGTTAAAAGTTCAAAGCAAATTAGTTCCGTCGTGTATTGCTTACCTAATTCGCTGCGACACACACAAATTTTACTACTTATGTACATACATTTATAGTTATGTACATCTGCGGTAAAAACATTAGCACCATTATGCATTTTAAAAAAATTCAAAAATTATCAATTGATTGCATTTGAACAGTTTTTTTTTTCTGAAAATGAAGATCTATTACAGGACCGTTTGATAATTAGTTTAGAACTACCTCGAAAAAAAAGCCCGTTCTATTCACAAAAATGATTCTGGTAAAGGTGTGAGCTTATCTCGAAATAATGTCGAACCAGTCTTTGTCAAGAACTGGTCCTGAAATGAACCTTAAACAGTCGTGAAACAGTCCTCAAGGAACTAGTGCTGAAATGATCTCGAAACTATTCTAAAATGGTTACGAACAGTCAATTAAAATTTAATGAACTGAGAAACTTTACATTTGAAAGCTTTACAAAAATTGTAATGAAAAAGTTGAAAAAAAAACTAAATTTTTTTTAAAGAAAACTTTCTTTAACGGCGATAGTTATTTGAAAATCAATACGGTGAGATTGGTGTACAGAAAAATTGTTTAGGACGCCAATAAGTACTTCTTCTGCTCACCTGTTCCCGAACTCAGCACACCACACTGATCACACCTTAATACAACACACTCACAAAAGAAAACACGCTTAAACTCCCCACATCATATATTACCACATCTAACCATACCTAAACTCACCGCATCTGAACTCACCATACCTAAACTCACCACACCAAAACTTACCGCGCCAAAACTTGTCAACTCTGAATTCATTATACCTGAACTCCCCATAGTTTAACTCACCACACCTAAATTCACCACAACTGAATTTAACGATTTTAAATTATCCACAACAAAGCTCACACCTTTTTACCACTCTACATCTTAACTAATTGTACCCAAACCCATACCACCTTAACCCAACATATCTTCACTTAGCGTACTTTACCCTTCCTAACTACCTCACCTCATTACAGAGAAGCGAGACAAATTATAAATACTATCTTATGTTTAGTTTAGTAGATCGTAAATTACAGTATTTTGCATCAGGAAATGAACGATTTATCTTGATAATAAACTTAAAAATTTGTCACTATTATTTTGCACGCAGGTGTAGGCGTACACGCGTTAAGCGATACACCATTTTCCGATATCTCTTTTAGATACATATAAGATACACATGTTGTGAATGTATGTATGTATGTAGTCGTATGTGCGCCATGTACACGTTCCTCTCTTATTTGTATGCCGGTACAGTGGGTCAAATAAAAAGCAAAATGTACGCTGGCGACGGCTCGCGACTTTCGGCTCACTTCAAAGTTCAACAACAGTTGGCCATCACAACTTGTTGCATATTAATAGGAGATAAAGCGGCCTGCGGCGTTCATGAGTGTTTGCACGGATTCGTGTGTGTGTGTGTTGGTGTGTTTGTGTGCTGATAGAATTTTCCTTTCACTAATTATATTTGTTTACCACTATGCGGATAGAGATACAGCCAAGCTAACAAACAAATATGGAGATTAATAAACGTACGCACATACATACATACATACATTTTTCTATAGATGTGTATGTGTACGTACCTATGTACATGTATTTATCTACATAGACTTTTTTCCATTTAAGTATCCTCCTTCAAATTCGTAGTAAAATATTCTAGTACATTCTGTATACGTATAGGTGTGGAGGAGTCACGTGATAGGTTCCCTCTACCAGATGAAAAATCCTTAATTACCCTGTCGGAAATCAAAACTCTAAAAAAGTAATTTCAAAATTTATCTTTTCCAACTACAAGTGGTTTTGAATTCTTCCTTTTTTCTTGTACTAATCTAACTTTAGTAACATCCGACTTTGCATTTGATTTCAACCACTTTGAAATATATTTGACTGAAAGAACATCAAAATGGCTTTTAATAAAATATGTTTATTTCTAGCTATTTTTCAGTAAAACATTTTTTAAATTATTTTAATTACACTAAAGATTCGCCCGCTGCTTTTGTCTCAAAGCAGGTTGATTTCGAACTATTTGAAAATTTGTAAATTTTTCAGACTGTTTATTTTTTCCGTCAGGGAGCAGCGCGATACATACATACATTCACCTAAAGAGCCATATGTTGTTGTTGCCTTCGTTTGAAGCGTTTGTAGTGCTTTTGATAAAGGCCTGACATTGCTTTAATACATACATATATACATATGTATATGAATCGTTGCTGGTAACAAAAAACGTTTGGCGTAATTTCACTTCAGAAACGCATAACTAATTTTTATGAAAAAAATATTTTCCAATATTTTTCCAGTTTTTTTTTAAACTATGGAATAAAATTTTTTTTTTTTTTATTTAATTTTTCCCAATTTTTTTTTAATTTTTGAGTATGCATTGACATTTTGAGCCATTCAATTTTAATGTAATAAAGTTCAAGCTTTAAGTGACTACAAATTATCGTTGATTTTTGAAATTTTTTTATGCTGACGCTCATTTGCTCGCAATTTATTTTAAATAACGCACATGTTTTTATATTTTTTATTAATAAACGTGGCGAACATAATTTTCATTTCTATTGAAAAATTTTATTTCGCGAAAATAGTTTCAACTATTGTGCATAATTAAATTATGTTGACTGCATATTCCAAAAAAACAAATAAGGTTTAGGTTCCATTCCGTTCCGGTAACAAAATATGTCGGCATTATTCACCATAACAGTACCAAATTGGATCACAGTGTGGTGAAATTAGCCGTTATAACCTGCCACAGGGAACGAAACGTCAAGCAATTTTTTTTTTATGTACTTTGTTTGCTAATGAAATAATCTATTTTGATTATTGAACAAAAAGAAGCTGAAAATATTTTTTAACTAACAGAAAAAATACAAATTATTTGCTTACAAAATAAAACATTCAATTCAAAAAACTATTCTATATACATATGTAACAATTTAGCTAAAAAAAATGTTTTCTCTTAATTTGAAATAATAAATAACACTGTTTGTTTAAAAAAAATGCTTTTATTTTAAATAAATTAAAAAAGCGTAATTTGTAACAATAAAAAAGTTAACTTTTCCTACAAAAAATTTAATTGTTAATTGTAATATTTAATTTTCACACAAAAAATTAAAAGAAGTTTATTAAACAAAAAATAACTTGTATTTTGTTAAAATTAAAAAAAAAAGAATGATCTTTTATTAAAAAAAACACTATAGTGTGTGCCAAACAAATTTAAACTAGATATTAAAATTCTTTTTTTTTAATTCACAAAAAAAATATTTTTAAGTTTCAATTTTTTTTTTTGCAAAAAACTTTTATTTTCTCAGCAAAACAAAAATTAAATTAAAAAATAAATTTTATTTTGCGAGAAATCAAACTCATAATATGACTTATTTTCTTAGTTTTTTTATCGCGAACTCCAACAATTTCCCTCCCCCATATGGCAATAAAACTAGAAACTAGTTGTTAAATAATATACTTTGTATAGTACAATGAAAATTATACATATTTTAATGCGATCGAGGCCCAATGCTGAATATAACTGTGCTAATTTATTTTAATTATTTTAAGCGAATCATTTTGAAGTGTTCTACATTGGGCCTCTAGCTTATTAAATTAAATTAACATAATATATTTGCATATATGTTCATATGTATTTATAATACATACATACATATGTATGTACATACATACAAAGACCGATAACCGAAAATAAAAACTTTTTTCCTTTTAATAAAAACATATATTTTTACGAGAGGTTTGTGTTGTACTTTTTAAAATTAAAAAAAATCGTTAAATATATATTTATTGAAAAAAATGTATTCCTTAAAACGTAAACTGCCCTAATACACACGCAACCAAAAAAATATATGTATGTAATGGAACATATGTACATATGTACATACCCAAGCCATTTATTGGTATCTTTTGTGAATGCCCTTTTTGCCCATTCGTCACTTAACATAAATACATATGTACATTTGTATGTTTGTGAAATTGTAGGTGCAGCAGCAACAGCAGCAGATGTTTTGCTTTCATCTGATACCTTTCACAAAAACGTAAAAAAAACTGCTCGCACGAGTACACCAGCTAGTAGTTTTACAACATACATACATACATACATACATATGTATGTGTGTATGTAGTATAAAACAAAAATATCCTTTTTTCGCTATGCCTGCTTCATACGTTGATTTGTAGTAATAAAAACAAAATAAAAATCCAACTGTGTATGTGTATGCGTGTCCTGCTTGTTATGTTGTTGTGTAAGCATTTGTGCCGCAGGATCAGCTTGGAGTTTTTGCAATTGGTTTCATCTGTTTTTATTTTCATTTTGGCTTCTTTTCCTGGTACCTGCTATCTGTGTGTGTACTAGCACACATACACACGTAAACATTTGGCCTTTCAAATGTACTGATGTGTGTGTGTGTGTGTGTGGCAACGCCAGGTGCAGTTTGCTTTCTGTGCTTTGTATGGCTTTGTTTGGCCGAAACTGATGCACCTTTTGCTACATTTTTTCCTTTTTCTTTTCATGTTTTTGTTGCATTTATTTAGTATGATTGCTGCTTGCGATCGTGCTGCTGTACGAGCCTAATTCATTTATTATCTGCAATGTGCATATTTTTATTATTGTAATTCCTTACGTACATGTCCGTACGTGAATCTTAATTGAATGAAGGCTGATTTGCTTTGAAGGATATTATTTTTTGTGAGGGTGCCTTGAAGTGTAGGTTGTTTCGACTGGAATATATTTTGGCAGTTTTCGTTTACTACGGATATGCATAAGGATTTTATATATTTATATGTATATGAATGTATTTATGTGGCAAGCAAGTTTGAAAGTCACCCTAGGCTCGGAAAATCAATTTTTACTTGTTTAGCCACTCCTATAGTAAATAAGTAGATGCTACTCTCTTTTTAATGCAAAAAGCGTTCGTTTCTTAGCTGCATCAATTTTGGACAAATTCACTCCCAACATGGACAAACATATTCACTTGAACACATTATATTAACTGTACCGATTGCTATCATTTAAGCACTTTCATTAGAAAAACAACTTTATATTAAATCGATTAATCGAAACTTTCATAGTCGATGTTTTTTTGGTATTCTATAAATTAATTCTTTTGTAGTAATTAACAATCGAAATTCTTTTATGAATAACTTCGAAATAAACCGTATATTCGAGGCTTTCGTAATCGATATTTTTCAGCGTTTCGATAAATAAATTATTACGCATCAAAAGTGAGTGATTAGTCGAGACGTTCGTCATCGGTATCGTCATTGTTCCGTATGCGCTCAACTTTTGAATAAATCGATTAATCGTTTCTTTTTAGCTATTTACTAAATAAATTGTTACGAACAAATGGAGAATATTTACACTGTATTTGATTGATTTACAAATAAACCGATTAATCGAGACTTTTATAATCGAAACTTTTAGCGATTCAATAAATAAATAATTCTGAATAAGTGAAGAGCCATTAATAAACCGACTTTCCTAATCAATTTTTTTACCGATTCGATAAATTAATTACTTTGAATAAATTGTAAGTCATAAATTTGTAGGTGATTTACTTTGAAGTCAACCGATTAATTAATTTTTTTTGTGATTCGATAAACAAATTGTAAAGAACTTACATATAAACCGATTAACCGATTCTTTCATGTTAAATTATTTTGGTGATTCGATAAACAAATTGCCACGATTTAGTGGAGAATTATTATTTTGTAGGTTTTCATGTTCGATTTTCTTAAGCGGCTCAAAAATACAAAAAAATATTTACAATATTAATGAGAAAATAATTATTTCACTTTAAAAAAATCGATTTTGCGTGCTTTCTATGATTGATTTTTTTTTGGCGCTCAGTAAATAAACTTTTATGAACTTATAAATAAACCGATTAGTGGTCGATGCTTTCTTAATCGTAGTTGTCATAATAAGTTAATAAAATATATTTGATACCTAAACGCTAAAAAAGCGTGAAATAGAAAAAATAGGATTTCATCTCTAATTTACTATAAAAGCAGATGTAAAAAATTCACTTATTGATGTATAAAACTTGTAAGTTCGATTTACTTTCGCACAATTTTATTATGCTTCGATATAAAAAATTAATTTCTTTTAAGTGTTATCATCTCGTAAGCGTCTAGTAGGTGGCAATCGTAAATTAAACAAAATATCAACCCTTCATATTTTATTATACCATATTTCAAGGGTAATATTATGCAAGAATGCATTCAATTCGTGCTAGAGTTCCACTTTGAAATATTTTTTTTTATAAATAAATACTTGCATGCTACCAGAACGTAATTATTTATTTCCTGTTGCATTGAATTACTATTTCATAACTCATTATTTATTCTGAATCTATGCACCTCCTCCAATCTTGTACTCGTTTCATCAACTCATTTTGCCGCAGAAAAAAAAAAAGAAAAATGTTCACTTCCAATTTCTTAAATTTTCTTAAGTAGTCAATGTGTCAATGTGTGCTCGTAACCTCAGCCAGCTCATAAGGATGCACATTTCTCGCCTAAATGACTGTTCATAATTATACATACTATGCATCGGCTGTGAAGATCTCTACTTTTATTCTTATTTTTTTCTATGAAAATCAAAAAACGGATGCGCGCTTGCACATGACACACTCAATATGAGAGGATGGTTTAAGGTGACCAGATGTGTGAGCAAAATTTAATACAGTCAAAAAATATAAACTAAACGAGCAACAAACATTTGAAGCAAAGCAATAATTTGGTGTTTATTGATACTCCCGTTTTTTATTTTGAAAATATTTTTAGTAAATTGTTATATGTATATAGTTGCATGCTCTTTTAAGGCAAAAGCCTTCTCACTTCTCAAATTTCTTTTGCCTGGCCACCTTTAGCTGTACTACACAACCAGCGGCCGCACAACCACTAACAAAATTGTATGCCATGCACGATCGCCTTTCAAACCACTGCGCATGCGCAGCAGCAGCAACAGCAGGAGAAGAAACACCATCACCACCGCCACCGCTTTTAGTTCATTCGTATCCTTGAAAGCGCACGCACCTGGCAGCGGCAACAAAATGTAAACGCGCAGTTGAAAAAACAAATTTATTTAGGAAAAAATGGAATAGAACGTAGAACACTTTTTTTCGTGAAATTTGTGATATACTATATTGACTTTAATTGAACCAGTGCTTTTAAAAACAAACAAAAAAATACATCAAAATGCTCATTTGCATTTCGGGTTTTGTAATTGGTGAAAGGTACGGCATACAGAAAAACATGAATTTCAAATAAAATTTAAAATAAAATTAATTCATATACTCTAAATTTGAAAGTGACTACAAGTTTGCATATTTCTTTGTTATTTGACTTAAAAATAAATGTACATATATGTTGAGTGCTCTACTAAATCAGCTTTATTTTGTAATACTTAACAAAAAAAAATAAGAAAGCATATCAATAGTCAACTGCAATATTTTCCATTGACACGGCAAGTGTTGTGCCAATTCGAACGCCAATCGTTGCCAATCAGTGCCTACAAATGACACAAAGGGTGACCTGATTTGATGTACAAAAAACTGCATTACAACATAATAAACACAAAGCGTCGGCTAGAAAACAACAATTGATTAGTATCATAAAATTTACAATAACTTTTTGTTAAATTTGAAAATTTTCGAGTTTTATCAATGAACTCGTTTCTGCAATACTTGGCGCTTACAAAGCTTAAAAATTACTACACACGAATTCAATAGGCGGCAATTGAGTAAAACACAAAAAAAATTTTTTTTTTCTTGGGAGTTTACGCAAAAATATGTCATTTACAGCGTAAACCTTTTGAGAGTTTAGTGTTAGTGATCTGTTAAACTCTTAAATACTGACAGACTGCAGCGTTGATTTGCATTAATAGCCGTACGTAATGCGCATTAGCTGGTGCAGTATGACTTGCCAAATGTTTATTGGCGCTAGACAGTGTTGCCGCACAGGGCGATAATTTTCGACGAAATTTCCAAAATCGCCATATGCATTTAAAACTCGTTTATTCGTTTTAACTTCGACACTGATGCATGTGGTCGAGAAGTCCGAGAGCTGAAATGCCTTAAAAAAATTAGCTAGATTAGGTTGATTAATTTTATGAATACTTTTTTAGTAAAGCCTCAGAAAAAGTCTTGTCTGCATCTGCCAAACTCTTATGCGATATATTCATAAGGTTTTGGTTGACATTTTATCATTGAAAGACTGATGTCCGTATTCTGTAATCTGAAAACTTTAGACTATGGAATAGAGTTTATTGTCTTTTCTTGCTTTAACGTTTTTATTTTTTGTGTTTCGTTGAATTTTTGTTACTTGTTTATCAGCTGTTGAAAATTTAGAGAGAGAGTTTATTTAGAGACTAGTTCTCGAATTTAGTAACTTCGTATCATCTCAAGTCTCAAAATGAGCTAGAGATTATTGCTTTTTCCCGCTTTCATGTTTTTTTTTTATTTTTTTTTTTGTGACCTGCTCATCACCAGGTCACAATTTAGAGACTTTATTTTGAGACTACAGGCTTTATTTTGAAGCTAATGAATGCCAACTGGTCTAAAATTGTGACTTTTGTCTCTATTAGAGACTGAGACTGCTTACTAAATTCGGGCATAGAAGCTTTATTTTGAATCTAATCTAGAGACTAGTTCTCGAATTTAGTAACTTCGTATCATCTCAAGTCTCAAAATGAGCTAGAGATTATTGCTTTTTCCCGCTTTCATGTTTTTTTTTTATTTTTTTTTTGTGACCTGCTCATCACCAGGTCACAATTTAGAGACTTTATTTTGAGACTACAGGCTTTATTTTGAAGCTAATGAATGCCAACTGGTCTAAAATTGTGACTTTTGTCCTTATTAGAGACTGAGACTGCTTACTAAATTCCGGCATTAGTCTGACACACCGTTTCAATCTGTGGAAGAATATTCATTGTTTTTGACGAAAATTTTGTACAGCTATGTTGCTTATTTTTCTCGAAATTTTTCATTATCTGCTGATATTAAAAAAAAATACTTCAAAACCTGTGTATGAAAGGAAATGTTTGATACACAAAGTTTGTATTGTAATCGCGATAAAAAATTATTTGTTTCACAACACTTTGGTGGCGCAGTTGTCCTTTTAAACTGCACACATTTCTTAACTTTTACAAATATTTACTTAAAAGGGGAAAAAACATTAGTTTCTTCATAATACTAAGTACAAAACGTTAGTGTCGGCTTTGCTGGTTTTTTATGGATTTTGTTTTTCTAAAATAAAAAGTGTTTGTTGTAAAGAAATCATCGAAGTTTTGTTTTGGTCGACAATTTATTTTGAATTTGGGAGCTTAATTAATAAAAAAACTGGCAACACTGCCACATATACTGACCAAAACTCACAGTTAAATTATATTTTGAAATTTAACAAAAAATCGTTTAAAATTAATTTGCAAGCTTTGTATGAAATTTATATTAAAAAATGCGACAAAAAATTACAAACACTAGCATTTATTTTTGAATTTTTTTTTCCTATTTTGATGAGTGAACACTTTTTGCATTGAGCGCTTGTGTGATTTTTTGTAAATAATATTATTAATATGTTTTGTGTTAAAATTTATTTGTACTTTGCACAATTTTGTGTGTTCAATCATTTGCTCACATCTAATCCCTGTTTACCCGAAAATTAGCCTTTATAATTTTTTAATGAAAAGGTTTAATTAAATTTTTTAAAGAAAAATTATAATACAACTTTTTTAAGAAAAATTTTAATTAATTTTTTTAGAGAAAACTTTTAATTAAATAAAAAAAAAATTATTAAAAATTGTCAAGGAAAAATTTTAATTCACTTTTTAATATTTACCTCATGTTATTGGAACATTTCAAGTATTACTCCATCGCACTTTAATTTTTTTCATCAAATTGCGTTTTGAAAATATTTCACAATAAAATTGTAATAAATTAAAAATTGTAATTATCTCTTTTTGCAGTTTCCCACAAAAATCCATCGAGCGTAGCGGTTCGACCCAATATGACATTGCTGCACCACCCGGCTCCACAACATCCGGTTCCACAATGTCAACGGATTGTGGCGGTTACGTTTACCTGCAGCAACACTATATACCCTCGAGCTCGACTAGTGCGGCTATAAATTATCCCGTCATGCCACAATCGCACATGATTTACCAGCAACATCATCCACAACAACAACAACAACAGTATGCAACCTCGTGCCATCAACAACAACAAATTGCACATCAACCAGCAATAGCGGTAACTGGTGAGTTAGACAAACACATACAACGCCTATGTATTTTTGTATGTTTGTAAATGTCATAGTAAGAAAAAAAAAAAGTAGACATCAACCTTAATAAAACAAATTTCCTTCTATTGTATGAATTTATAATAAACGAGCTCCTCTATCGCCTGCCTTACATACATACATTGTACAATAGGATGGTCCAAAAAAATAAGTGAAACATTAAAACTCTTACCCCCTAGAATTATTCTATATCGACCCCTCATTTTATTTAAGAGATCGTTCACAAAAAAAAAGTATGATCGAAACAATCTGACGTTCTCACAGTTTTATTTGTAAGAAAACTTTTAAATCTAAACCAATATGAGAACAAAACTTTCAGTAGTGTTTTCACAAGAATGAAAGTGAGAACAAAATTGTCGAAAACGTTCTGAACGGTAATTTTATAAGAACAAAACATTAGTGAATATTCTCTAAGAGAACAAAACGCGAGAAAAATTTTCGGGAGCGTTCTCTAATAGAACAAATTGGGAACAAAACTCTCAGGAACGTTCCCCCAAAGAACAAATTTAAAATAAAATTATCACGAATGTATTGAAGAAACAAATTTAAATCCAACAATATAAAAATAAAAATACCTCAGAATTTTTCAATGAAGGTGTATATATGTATGTATGTTTAATTACATTTAGTAGTTAAGCTGAAGGCTGTTAACAAATTAAATATGGCAAGTTTTAAGAGCTTAGAATTGTTTAATTTAAATTAAATAAAAGAGGTCGTTTAAGATTTTATTTAATCACTTTATTTTTGTAAAGGATCCATGTAATTCTACTCTACACAAAAACGTTCTTGAAAATTTTGTTATCACTTGAGAATGTTCCCGAGAGTTTTGTGCTTGTCGAATGTTTGGTTTCCAATTTGTTTCCATTTAAACTCTTCTCAATCATATTGTTTTCTTCTTTTTCTTGTCCGACAATATTTTTGTTCACTGTTTGTTTTTGAGCGGGAACGTTGTTGATAATAAGTTTTGTTCTCCTTCATAACTAAACAATAATCGAAATGCGTTCTCAAACCCTGTTTTTTATCAAAAAATATTTAATGTCACTCAAAGTTGAAATTCAATATTTTTCAAACGTGCGTTCAAATATCGTAAATAGTACGAAAGAAAATTACGTTATACCTTAGATCGTATAAGCCGCATGGTTTTATTGCAAACAAAAGTGAACGGATCGTAATTTATTTTTAGTTCGCATAACCTCAATGCTATTTTTGGGATCGTATTTTAAGTGAAAATATTCAAGCAACTGTCAAAATTTATCAAGAAATCGTTAATAGGCATTTGGAACTTATTCTATAAACAAATGGCAGTGAGCCAACAGCATTTAAATGTTTCGAGAGCTTGCCTATCACATTCCCATTGTGTGGTCGAATCTTTTTAGAGCTTTGAGAAAAATCGTTACTTTTTCCGATATAGAAAAATCATAGCGGGTGAGAGCCTAAAAATTTCGACTTACGTTTTTTTTACCAACACCCTAATGTACATACAAACTTGCGGAACCATTCATTTACTCTTTTATACTTAACTTAATTATCTTTTCATTTTCCTTTCTGTAATTGTGTTTGTGTTTTGCATTTACGCTTTTCCCACAGGTGGCGGTAGTATGCATCATGGCGGCCAGCATGTAAATTTACATCATCAGCATCATCATCATCACCTACTGCATGGTCATCATCATCATCATGGTGGTGCGGTTGTAATTGCAGGCAGCGGTGTTGGCACTGGCATGGGTGGTGGTGGTGGTGGAGCAGGCGGTCTTCCTGGCGGCAACACTTCACCATCGGCAATGCAGCAAAATATGCACAAAAAGAATTCCATACGAAATGGCAGCGATGTGCTGAAGCGTGCACGTGCACAGACAGCGTAAGTTTGTTTTTTTATAATTAAATTGATAAAATAATTTTAAGTTAATATTAAAATTGCGGATATGAATTCTCATGCAAAGCACGCGTTGTGAACTTTGTTAGTATACGTGAATTTTGTGAGGTAAGAATTTATCAGCAATCCAGAGAGTCGGTAAAATGTGTTAGCTTTAAATGAAATACAATTTTTTTATTTTCCGAAACTGATAAACAAAAAAGTAATTAAAATAATATTAAGAAAAAATTCGACGGCAGTGGCATGCAGATTTTAGGTTAGATTGAGTTGGCTTTTAGGTGCAGGAGCGGCCCGCACCACATTTTGTGCCGGATACTCAATGTCTGATCAAAAATACCATTCAGCGTAATATTCAGCGCATTCTTGTCTGTCATAGGGGTTTCAACCCTCAATTCATAGCTCCTAAACCCTTAGCCGTGATCCGCATCAAATGTCAAATGTCATGCGTGAGACTTGGTCGTTATTTTCTTTGGTTTACTTTTTGTCCCTTTGAAAAACAAGATCCTGGGAATTGATTTTAGATATAGACACAATTATTTCATAAACCGAATTGCTTGCGCCAGCCGGTGAAAGATGTAGGCCACTACAAGGTTCCTCATTTTTTTTTTACTTTGGTTCGACCCCACTCATGTTTTATGGAGCTACATAAGAGATATTTTTTAGGAACAATCATCCGAGGCTTTGAGCTGCCTTTGAACCGTATGCAAAAAAATCTCGTTCTCGCCACGGAAGTATTCAAGTTCAATCTAGAGTATCTATTAAAACATATACATATATATTGCTGAGTGAATAATTTCAAAAAGATACGGTTCAGCTGACCCACCCTGTATAACACACCTGTTTACCATCATATTAAAGAAAGCTTAAACAAACAAATGTCCGTCGTATTCATACACTTATCAGTCAAAAGTACTCAAAAGCGCTTTATGGTGACTCAATTATAATTTACTGCAAACAATTTCCCAATGTCTGCTTGTCTCGCGATGGCTTATTGATATAATAAGAAAGAAAAATTTAATGGATATTTGAACGATTAGAAATGTGTAAGCCGACAGTTGGGGTCTATTTTGTTGGTGTAAATGCATACTCTCGGTTCAGAAGTTATAGCACAACCAACATATTGACACATTTGGATAATTTATTACTCTTCTAATTAATTAAAATTTATTTCTCAGATTTCGAATTAAAAAAAATTAAAATATTTTCGAGTATGTAGTTTTGTAGCTCTTTCAATTTTACTAGGTTAAAGTGCAAGTTTTAAGTGCGTTTGATTTTTGACAATTTTTTTACTGGCCACATCCTTTATACAATGCAAAATCAATGATAATTTGCAGGCACTTGAAACTTGCACTTTGTTGTACTAAAATTTAATAAGTTACAAAACTGCATACTCGAAAAAATTCTAAATTATTTTTTGAATAATTCGAAATTTTGATTAAACTTTGTTAAATCGTTGTAAATTTTGTATAAACTTTAAAAAAATATTTTTAATGGTTTTTGTTAGAGAAGGAATTGTATTTTAATTGAAAAATAGTTTAATAAAATTAGAAGTTAAATAAATTGTCCAAATGTGACGATATGTGGCTGTGCTATAGTTTGTGAACAGAGTGTAGACATGTACATACATATACATATTTCTTATAGGTTTTTTCGTATTATTATTTACGTTTATGAATTGCACAAATAACACGTATACAAAACAGCACTCTAAAAACGTGTCCGTTCACTCAACTATTATTTTTAATTTCAGTTTTGTTATTATTCTGAATTTAGTTATTGATTGTTTTTTTTTTTGTTTTTGTTTTTTGTACATACGTACCTATTTTTAGATTATTTTATTGCTTTTGATTAATTGTTCTACCCAATGTTTATTTGTTTCTACTAAGATCTTCGCTAATATGGCTGAAACTCAAATTCCATAGTAGAGCAATCACCGTTCACAAAAGTTTTTCTAACATTGCTAACTTACAGTTTGATAAGATAATATTTTCAACAAAAATATTTATCTTATCGTGCGCAACCAAAGTGTAAATAAGCAAAAAAAAACAATGAGCACATACTGATATAAACAAAGATGCAGGCCCTGTAGGAAAATCAATTACCAATAAATTAAAAGTGTGATTTTGAATGTTTCGCGCTGCAAAAAAAGCAACGACGTTAAATAATACACTCGTGGCAAAAATAATTGATATGCGATTATTTAACCAGTTTCGACTATTTTTTTTTTTTCTAATATTTTTCACATTTTTTAAATTAAATACGTTGCATTATATAATAAAAACTATGTATATTAAACCAAATATTTAACTTTATACTGTATCATACAATTTTTTTTGTCGAGTGTTTATTTTCCATATAAAAATCAACTTATCTTACTAAAATTTTATAAGTTATTACAAACTCAAAAAATTAAAAAAAAAAATTTCAAGGTCGAAATGTTAATTAAAATTTGTTAAATTATTATAAATTTTCTTAAAGCCTAAAATTTTGGTTGTCTATATCTTTTGTTAAAATAAATTAAACGTAATGAAGAAATATAAGAACTTCGATAAAATAAAAATAAATAGTCAAATTGTTCGAGTCCTTTTTTTTTGTTGCCTCCAATATACATATATGCATTCATCATCAGCAGTCATAAATATATCGATAACATGATAATAGCGGAGAGCTTTTAAAGTAACCGATAACCAGCACATCACTTACGATAACATTACTGATTATAAAAAACCGATAATAGTCAAGAAGCATATGAATATCATGCAAAATAATGTCGGTAATAATATCAATAATGTTATCGACAGTTATAAAACTCTTGATAGCAAGTTGGCAATACTAATAACGCTTTTAATAACGTAGAGTCTCCGATTTTAAATGAATTGAAAAAAAAACTGAATGCCGTTTCAATTAAAGCATACGAGTATATCGATTAATATCGATATAAATATCGAGTTTGTTTTTAATTCCGATTATTATTTATTTTATTAATCGATACGAATGTATCAGAAGTAGTTTCTAAGGACGTTTAAACCATTTCACATTTTTCATTGAAAAATGTCAAGAATTTCTTTATATTTGCTGTTTATTAGGCCGAAATAAGTCAAAACTGTAGTGCGATTGGACTCAGAAATAACTTATTTCAAATAAGACTGCGAAATTTCGAAAAAATTCACCAAACTTCGCACGAACATTGCAAAATATTTTTGATATCGGACTTAAAACAGACAATAGTTATTCCCAACTCTCTTTAGTTTTTTTAATACAAAAAATTCGCCATACCTAAAATATATTTAAAGAATATTATCGCGAGGTTATAAATATAGCTTGTTGTTATTGTAGACTTTCTGACGAGTGGTTTCGTTCGTATTTATGTGCTTTAACTCGTGAATAGAGAATCAACCTAAACCTAAAAGTATGCAAGTAGTACAATTGGTCGATTCGAAGAACATTGCATAGATGCTTTGGCATTAAGTTTTCATATTCCATATTTTTTTTGGTCTAATGTATATTTCGAGTTGCGCATTAATCGTTCAACATTATTATTTTTTTCTTCAATTTAAATGGCAAGTGCTGAATTTCAATTTCGGTAAAAACTTACTGGTTGATCGTATCTCAAATTTGAGGGAAAAGTGAAAAAGTGGTATATTGTCAATAAGCTTTTTAGTATTATACGAGTAATACACCAATAATTACTTAGTTAAATCTGAATTAAGGAATGCTATCTCAGTTTTTTCCTACAAGGCAGTCTAAACATTTGTACGAAAACATTCGTATTTTTTGTTTTTCTTATCTGTATTGGTTGTCATTATCGCGTTGTTGGTGTACGTCTGACGTGTTTTGTGACGCGCAGAAAAGTTAAATTGCAAAATTTTCATTTTTAACTTGTACTCAGTACGAAAAGTTTCTAGAGCCCTTACTGTTGGCTTGTCAGCGCCAGCTAGAAGTGTACGTAGTGGACCAACATAATAGACAGCAGCGACGGCGACAGCGTCTAGCAATTCGATGAATTAGCCAATAAGCTAACAGCCAAATGGCTTCTCCATGTTATTTGCTATAGAATTGTTTATAAACGCTACTTTGCATTTGCTTACACACTTTTATACCAATGCTTGTACATATTTGCATGCATATACCTGTCGTAGGTGGGTTTATATTTGAAAAACAAAAAACGACAAAGTTATTTACACAATTGCAAGTTATGCAATTCCACTTCATACAAGTACATTTTGTATCCATTTCGCTTCAAATTCATTATTACTACAAACATTTTTGTCTAATATTCTGCTATTTCGCTTTTACAGATACGAGCTCTCGCAAGATTTGTTGGAGAAACAAATTGAACTATTGGAGCGTAAGTACGGCGGCGTGCGGGCACGAAATGCTGCCGTAACGATACAACGCGCCTTTCGTCATTATATGATGGTGAAAAAATTTGCCTCAATTACCGCTATGGCCAAAGCAGAGAAGCGTCTTAGTCGTCGCGTACTTATAGTGTCTGGTAGTAGTGGCGGTGGTGGCTGTGGCGCCACTGAAGATGGTCCTGCCTCCAATTCATCACTGTCCTCGGCATATGGCAGTGCCACTGAATCTCAGCTGGATATGTTACAGCAACAACAACAACAGCAACAGTCACAAACACAACAACAACAACTACAGCAGTTACAACATCAACAACAACAACAACAGCCTCGTGTTACCATCTTAGCTGGGCCACCGGGCAGCGTAGGCGTACCTGCAGTGCCCATTGTCTCATCAAATGCCATGTCATCGCGCACACCACCCACACGTTCGCTATCGATGCGCGAACGTCGCCAACAGGACGGTAGTCCCATACCACGCAGTCAGTCAGGTGAGTTGAGTAGGAAGTGTGAAGGTGGATGTGGTGAAATTTTGTGCTGAAAAGAATGCTGGTTTATACTTATTATATAGTCCAATGTTAACCTACATTTCGCAATCGACTTGGATACGCTTCTCCCAAAATCACTTCTTTAAAAAAAAACTGTCGGTGCTATGTTAAGCAAAAGTGTTGTTTTTTTTTGGAAAAACTCAAAGCATTAGTAGTTCTAGCTTGAGTTGAAAACATTATGTTGCCAGCAAAATTTTTTATAAATTTGGAAAAAATTAAATTAAAAATTTTTTTTTGTAATTTTTTTAAAAATATTTTTTCTGTGATTATTTCTTATTGTGCGTGCTCTTATTCGTTCTAATTTTCTACACGTTCTCTAAACTTATTAGATTGTTTCGCTATTAAGATGGATGGCAAGCCTGCTTTAAAATAAAGTGTATTAATTTTTCTCGTACAGCTTCGTTTGAAATCAATATTGAAATATTTTACTAATTTTTAACTAAACTTAGCAATTCAATTTTATATACATATGTACGTATGTATGTATTCCATTTTTCTAAAATACCTTTCTTTTGGTTAAAATTTTGTTTTATTTTAAATGTTACATTTTTCTCAATTTTTTTTTTATATTAATTTTAAAAAACTTAAACTTTATTTAAATATATTATTTCTTTATTAATTTAAGGAGATGGTTTTCTCAAGCAACTTTAATTTGATACCGATTTTGTAATATTTTACTTAAATACTTAGAGTTTTGGCAATTTCAATGATTTATTATTTAATTCATTTTGTATTATTTAACTGATGGCAACCCTATTTAAAAATTTACGTACGTTTATGTAAATATTTTTTGAAAAACGATTACAATCCAATTATTAGAAACAAATTTTTTTTGTTATTGAAATATTTTAATTTACTTAGATATGAATTTTTTTTGAACTACAGTAAACTCTTTTAAGAATGATTTTGGTTTTAAGTTTTTTAGATAAGCTTTTATTTGATACCAATTTTTCCACATTTTTTTATAGAATATTTAAATCGATTTTAATAATTTAATTAGTGGCAACTCTATTAGAGATGTACATATGTATGTAAGTCGATGTAAGAATATTTTGAAAATCATTTATTTTTTTTTTTTACCTTTTACTGCCACTATTTTTTATAACCGAGTGTATTTTAACAATTTCCAGGCGCCTCATCGGTTCCCATTGGCGGCAGCAGCAGCGGTGGTGGCTCCTCTGCCTCTTCAACATCTTCGGCCACGCTCGGGTCAGTCGCCTCCACACATCCACATGTCAATCTGCTGCATGCTACCGAACCACATTTCTATGGCAGCCAACATCTGGCCACCCATTACTATCATGTGCCACCACACGACGCCAGCTACGCCAGCTCGATAAGCAATTCGCATTTGGATAGCTCGTTGAATACCTCGTGGGCAAGCGTTGGCAGCGTAGCCAGTGGCACATCGCCGCACACTCCCTACTATTCGGCTTCACAGATTTATATGCGACCAAAAGGTGCGCCTGGCAGTACGTCGGCCGAGCGCAAGAAGGTGCCACCCGAAGTGCCGAAGCGCACCTCATCCATTGCGGCACAACAGCATGCACAACATTTGGCCGCACAGCAGCAACACCAACACATGCTAATGATGCGCCAAACACCGCCACCGCCCGCGTTGTTGCGTTCGAATGGGCTGTGTAAGAGCGCCGAGAATGGCAGTCTTACTTCGGTGCAGAGTTCGGGTAGCGATTCGAGCGTCACATCTGTCGATCGCATTGCTGTGCACAGTGATATTGGTTCGGATCGTTCAAATTCGCCGCAAACATGGAAACGCAATACGGCGCTATCGAGTTCACAACAGTTTGTGCACAGCGCTGATACGTCAGCGGTTACATTTAGTGTTGGGCAGTCAACGGCCGGTATTGTCGCCGCTGGTGGCGCTGGTGTAATTGCTGTCGGAGTGGTTGGCGCGGCTAATGCGGCGGATGATCATGCTGTGTCATCGCATACGACTGCAGCGCAGTATGAACAGCACGATCAGCAGCCGGATCATCACTTGAATGCAGCGGCGCCTTTGCAGAATTACAAGGTTTCGGAAACGATACGTAAGCGCCAGTATCGCGTGGGTCTAAATTTGTTCAACAAAAAGCCAGAGAAGGGTATCACGTACTTGATACGACGCGGTTTCCTCGAGAATACGCCACAAGGTGTGGCGCGTTTCCTCATCTCGCGCAAGGGATTATCGCGTCAAATGATCGGCGAGTATTTAGGAAATTTACAGAATCAATTCAATATGGCGGTGTTGAATTGTTTCGCGCTGGAATTGGATCTGTCTGGCATGCAAGTGGATGTGGCGTTGCGTAAATTCCAAGCTTACTTCCGCATGCCGGGCGAAGCGCAGAAAATCGAGCGACTGATGGAGGTGTACTCACAGCGTTTCTGTCAGTGCAACCAGGACATAGTCGGGCGACTGAGATCCTCAGACACGGTGAGTGAGAAAAATGAGAAGTCTAATTTTCGCAATTTTCATTTTTTTTTTTGCATTTTCAGATCTTTGTGCTGGCTTTTGCCATTATTATGCTAAACACCGATTTGCACACACCCAACCTAAAGCCGGAGCGTCGCATGCGTGTCGAGGACTTTATTAAAAATTTGCGCGGCATCGATGACTGCCATGACATTGACAAGGACATGCTTGCTGGCATTTACGAGCGCGTCAAAGCCAATGAATTTAAGCCGGGCAGTGATCATGTGACACAAGTGATGAAGGTACAGGCCACTATTGTTGGCAAGAAGCCAAATTTAGCGTTGCCACATCGACGCCTCGTCTGCTATTGTCGCCTGTACGAAATACCCGATGTAAATAAGAAAGAGCGCCCTGGCGTACATCAACGCGAAGTTTTCCTCTTCAATGATCTACTGGTGATCACCAAGATATTTAGCAAGAAAAAGTCCTCCGTAACCTATACGTTCCGCAATAGTTTCCCGCTCTGCGGCATGGTTGTCTCACTGCTCGATGTGCCCAACTATCCGTTTTGTATACAGCTATCGCAAAAGGTTGACGGCAAAATACTAATCACTTTCAATGCGCGCAACGAGCACGATCGTTGCAAGTTCGCTGAAGATCTTAAGGAGTCCATTAGCGAAATGGATGAGATGGAGGCATTGCGCATCGAAGCCGAACTCGAGCGACAAAAATCGGCACGCAATCGCACAGCGGGGAGTTCTGAGAACCGCGATAGTGGCGTAGCCGATGTAGAAGTGGGCGCATATCAGGCAACACCAGCCGGCGAGCTAGCACCGAACGCAAACGATGCAGCGCAACAGCTGAAGCGAAGCGCGCTCAGCAATAGTCTACTCGATATGCATGAGCAATGTAAGTTGAATTTTTTCCATAATTTTTAAAGTTTTGTATAGCTCACTCAATGCTACTCTCACCAACAGTTGGTAACGAGAAGCCGCAACGGCGTGGCAGTGTCGGTTCACTGGACAGCGGCATGTCCATCTCCTTCCAATCGACCACCACAAGTAGCGCATCGCGCGAGAATGCCGCCGTCATTGCGGCAGCCGCCAATGCTGCAGCTGCAAAAATTCGCTTCAATCTACCTGCGGGCGCTGCCGTCGCAATGGGTGGCAATGTAAACGCTGCTGTCGTTTATCCGAATGCTGGCTCTTATGCACAAGCAGCAGCAGGTTTTGTAAGTCAACCGCACGCAATTCTTATGCAACAACAGCTAGCAGCGCAACAACAACATCAACAACATCATCTACAGCACATGCAAATTCAACAGCAACAACAGCAGCAGCAGCAACAAGCACATGCGTCTATGCAGGGCTCAATGACGGGACGTGTGCCGGGTAGCGGACGCGAACGTAAATTATCGCGTTCGGATGAAAGTGGGCGCTCCACGGAAGTGTGAATAGTTAAAGAGTAGATTAACGAGAAATCGACATAAATATCACAAGCTATAGGGGAAGCGAAAATTTTTGAGAATTTTACGAGCGCACCAAAGTTGTGTAAATTGTTTTTTTTTTATTTTTTTCTATAAAAAAAGGAAGATATACTTTCGTTATATTATTTTCCATTAGTTGAATGCACTGTAAGGTAAACGTAAGCGTTATTTGAAAATATATACCTGTGTTTTAAGCGTATCTGTGGCAAAAGAAAGCACCATGAAGTAGGTTTCAAGCTTTTTTCCCCCATTTGAACCCAGGCTGCTTTACAGTTTTTAAGTTCTGACAAACTTTAATTTTTGGTTTAAAACCTTTAAATGTGTAAGTAGTTAACGCTTGAAATGAGTTTGAAATTCAAACTTTTTATGTAATTAGAAAAATATAATTTAAAAACTAATTGTCAATAAAGTACACTAATAATTTACATTTTTCATAACGACAATTTTTAATTAGATGTATAATTAAACTGCACATATACCAAAGAGGTATTCACAAATTGTAATATTAAACGACGCGGATTTATATACGACCAAAGACTGTCAATTCAAAAAAATTTTCCAGATTCAGCAACAACCACAAGAAAAAATTGTAGACCACAATTTGAGGTTATGTTTTAAAATTTATAATTGAATTAATACTGTTTGTAGTTCAAAGTTATGAAATTTACTGCAGAGCAGCGTTGGAAGTATGTTGCTCCACTTTGGCATTACTTTCAGCAAGTTCTGAAGCACTGGGAAATTTGAAATTAAAATATTACACCAAACTAAATTTGGAAATTCAGTTGCATCCGTTCTTTTTCGGTTGGTGCCATACACAATTTTTTTAGGTACGTATTAAGTTATGCTTGCTTTTCATTAGGTCAAAATTGATGTCAAATGTTGCCAGTTACATGAAATATGATGCCAACAATATCGATACAAATAACTGCAATATCCACCTCATTTTTGTCAGTTTTTGTTGTCGGTGATTTTGATCTAATGTAAACCGACCATTATGCCGTGAGTCAAAAGTTTCTCGATCTTTAAAGATATTCAATTTATTCAACCTAACCTTATAAAAAAGAAAAGCAATTCTGTATATTCGAACAATACAGATGGAGTGTCATTCCCAACTTTCGAAACACAGAAAAAAAGGCTGGATAATTACTATGTAACTCGATTCGAAAAGATAATGATCGAATTGACATTTTTTTTTGCATAAATTAGCTAAAACAAAAATTCGAATTTGAGCTAAATTAGATTTTCGAAACGTGTTACGTAGTAGCCCAGCTGGTCAGAACAAATTTAGAAAAAATATATATTTTTGAGAAATAAATGATGAGAAAAACTCTAGTGCAAACTCTTTTTTAGTATTTTTGGTAAAAATAAAATTGTTATCGTTATTATGATTGTTACCCATACATTTTAGTGTTATACTCTCGCAAGAATTTACTTATTATTTTTTTCTAATTTATTTTGCTTTCTAAAGCTGTCAATTGAACTAATAAGAGCTTAACAGTTTGCTCTACATTTCGCGCTTACGCTTACAACTTTTTATTGTAATATAAATTCAAACATTATTTGCGTATGTTTTTTGAGTTTTAAACAGTCGCCGTCGTAGCTCATAATAAAAACTTGGAAGACATATTTGGATAAATTTTCGAATCATACTTAATTCTTAACTCTTCGTCGTGCGCAACTCGTCTGTGTCGCACGTCCTGCACATTTATTCTCTTTTCACATCCCAAAACAACGCATCAGCATTTTTCAACTCAACTCAATATATAATATAATTTAGTGCTTTTTCATGTGTTTTACAAAAAATGTGTCTGGCAAAAGTTTGAATAACCAATGAAATATTAATTTTAAGACTCAACGCAACAACGACGATGTCCAATGACGAGTTTTTAAAAAAAATCCGTCGCTTTTGCGTTTAGTTTGTAAATTTTACGGAATAGACTTGTTGTTTGCCACCTAAAGTATGTAAGTAAAGTATTCATGAAACCTTTCAATATTTGGAATATTGTTAATTATTTGAACTTAAGAAAGAAAAAAAACATGTGTTCGGCACGAAAAATTCTCATTATTTTCGCTTCCTCTACAGACGTGCTTTACATACTTTTTGTTAGATTCATTCTAGCTGCAAAGATTTATGTGCAGCTCTGACAGCTTTAACGGAAACTCAGCAAAATCTGTCTAACGCTGTAGTAAAAAGCTGAATTATTTGCCAAAAAAGAAAATAATAAGGGAAAAGTATAGTCACTTTAAAATGTGTCTAAACAGATTATTTTTCCGTATTATACTTGTGTATGCGCGGTCATGATGACATTCTCTAGTTTTTTGTAAATTTATTTTATTGTTATTTTATGTACGAGTATGTATACGGTATGTTATTAATATTTTTTCTTCAGTTATTATTATTTTAAACATACATTTATTTACTTGTACGCGTTATTAATAAACAAAACAAAACAAAACAAGAAATCGCAAAAGTCAGTTAGACTCGATATAAATATTTACCATTAGTATATGTATGTAGTTATGTATACATAGGATCCAAACCCAAATATTACCCATAAATATAATAAATTTACTTAAACGCAACTTGTCTCTTTGTTTGTACAACTTTATCTTAAATCAATATGTTTGTATAAAGCAATAATTTAAGAGATGAATTGATAAAAAATAATTATAGCATTAAAAATTTATAAACTCTTTTTACATGCAAACGCATACGTGCATAAATGTATGTATGTATTACTAATAAATATTTACGCATGTAGAGAAGGCAGTTTAACGATATTTAATAATAAAAGCGAAAGTAAATTGTATGCCGAAGACGACGGCAGCGCGTATGAAAACGAAAAACGTTAATAAAATGAATACATAGTTATAAATAAATAACGGTTATGAAAACAATAATTTGAAGCTAATATTTGCATTTTATTAAAGCTCACCTCAAACTTCGATTAATGTTCCTTTCCAGTATGTTTACATACATATGTATATGTGTGTATGTACAATGTAAGCATAACATACCAATCTTTTGTATATAGTTATATAAAAATTACTCAACTATACATACATACATACATACAAAAGTATATACATACGTTCTACGACGCACGCTTGTCGGATTGATTGTATGTAGTAATGTTGTTGTAACTTAATTCATTGTATTGTATACTCTGCTATCTACGCTATCCACCACATATTCTAACCGTATGTACATATGAACAATTATGAAATTAACATTTATGATAATCGATAAATTGAAAAAAAAATTCGTAATAAAAAAAAAAATAAGAGAAAGAAACACAAATAGTTTGACTTAACAATTAAATGGCAAATTTCGAGGTGTTTAACCTTAAAACATATGTACGCGTATGTGAAGAAGTTATGGATAACTATTCAAATTTTGAAAATATCAATACAACTTAATGTTAAATGCAGCGGTGGCTGATAAATAATACATAGATAATAATTTAACAAAAAAAAACTTAATAAAAATAATAATAATAATAATAAACAAGACTTGGGATTTTAATATTAAATTAATGATCTAAATAAAATGCTATAAAAGTATTAAAAAATATATTTCATTTTCGCATGCGGGGTTAAATGATAAAAAACAAGAACAAATTTTACAAAATGCTAAAATGAAAGAAAAATGGTATAAAAAAAGTAAGGATTTTACACTTTTCTTCACTTTGGAAAAAAATAGATCCATTGAAAAGAAAATAAAACGTTTTTAAACTTTTTATGAGAGTTCTGCATTATAATCGATTCTAGATTCTATACAGTAGGACGGCGCAGAAAGTTAATAACGGAACTTTAATGAGAGAGTGGGTAAAAGAAAGTTACTCTCACAATAAGTTACACAAATGTGCTAAAACTGTCAAGAACGTGAGGAACGACAATTGTCATATCAGCTGTTTCAATTGAGTTTGTTTTTATCACTTTCCTGAATCTTTCCAGGCTGCTTTGAAGACCCGCGGGATTCCGCGAGCTTGTGTTGTTCAACACTAATGTCAAACTGGCTAGCAGCTGTTTTTTTTTTTTTGTGACAGCTTACGTTGATATATTTTGAAATTGCTCGACATTCATTGAACTTAATTTTTAATTTCCATTTCTCGCGCATACCGAATCTTTGAAAATAGTCTTTAATCACCTGTTTCTTAAATTCTGGGAATGAAAGATGCATTATTGTGTTCCCGTACTTCTAAATATTTTTCCATTTTTGAGATACAATTTTTCGGTTACTCTCGAATTAGCGGATCCGGTCCAGGTTCTACACAGTGAAATTGTTTTATTAGCTGTTTTCATTACTGTTACTAAATAGAAACGCGCTTCTAAAATATTTGAATGTGTTAAGTAAATTCAAAATACGGAATAGCTCTAAGAATTCAATGTTTTAGAGTATTCGCCTGGAACGTCTGAGACATTAACTGCAAACGAAACTTTGACCTGCGGAGCAATGAAAGAAAATCCTGAATTGGCATTATTTATTAAGGTGGTTACTCTGTAATGCGATGCGAAAGAGAAATGTGATGCGATAGGCAAACACCACTCTGTTTTTGTTTTTACCGCGCACTTGTGCGAATGCGAATCATTTAAATAATGCAAATTCCAAGATTTATATAGAAGAGATTACGCCGACAGCTAACAAAAATTGTTTACGATCTGCGCATGTACGTCACACCATCAATAACGTATTCTCATTTTGATTTTACAATTGCTTTATAAGTTCGAATAAATCGCGTTGCACTTCACAAAAAACTTTAATTAACCCTTTAAAATTATAGAACACCAAATATTCACTTCACTCGTGTTGAAATTTTAAAGAAACTTTGCCGATGTGGCGTCATTTTGAGCAGCTGAATGCCAATATCGTAAAGCAAAAAGGTAACGAACCTGCGCAAGACGCAATCTCTTATTTATCAATCTTGAACATTACCGTTTAATCCATTGAGTGAGTTTTTCGCAACAATTCGTATCAAAACGAAGGTACGAAAAACGAAGGGTCTAAAGATCAATGTCGTGACCACCTAGAGTGCACTATTTAACGCTGCCTTTGTGTCGTTATAAAAATTATGCTTGGAGATTTCCATGGCTGGTTAAGTAAAGAGGTACATTCAAGCTTCACGACGATACATCGATCGATCAATTGTGCCAATACTTAAAACACGGTTGTCTGTAATTTCTGGTTGTCGTATATAAAGATCCATCAGACTCCGTGGCCGTATTCAGAGGGCAAACGTGAAATCTTGCGAATGACCGCACACAGAAAATATTTCGAAGATGAAGAATCCCTACCAGTCGAATTTCTCTCAGAATGTTTTTTTACCTCATTGACAGAACACAACGAGTTCTTTTTAAAAATAGTTCCTCAAACATTATTTATGTTTCTTCAGCGGTCCCGCAAGGAAGTCACCTTGGTCCGATTCTGTTTTTACTTTTTATAAATGACTTACCTTCTGTAATAAATTATTCAAAAATTGTATATTTTGCTGATGATGTAAAGCTTTTTAGATCGTATCATTCTGTTGAGGAAAGGTCCTTACTACAAGCGGATTTAAATAGCTTGATGACTAACTGGTGTGAAATAAATTACATGCCACTAAACCTTAAAAAATGTAAAGTAATGTGCTTTTCTCGCAGAGCAGTTCAACCAGCTTCTTATGAAATATGTAACAATAACCTCGAACAAGTGTTTAACTTTGTTGATCTTGGAATTACAATGGACCAGAAATTTAATTTTAATCTTCACATAAATAATACAGTTAACAAAGCCAAAGGTGTTTTTGCGTTTGTAAAACGATGGTCAAAAGAATTCAATGACCCATACATTACGAAGGCTCTTATCACAACATTAGTGAGGCCAATACTAGAATATGGATCTGTTGTTTGGAACCCGCGCTATCAAGTTCATTCCGACAGAATAGAGTAAATTCAAAAACAATTTCCGCTTTTTGCTTTAAGAAGAAATTTTCGTTGGGATTCTCAGTACAACCTGCCGCCATATATATGTAAGTCGTTTAAAATTCATTAATCTTCCTACACTTGCTAGTCGCAGAGAAATGCTAGGCATTGTATTTTTGGTCAAGTTACTAACAGGCTTGATCTCTAGCCCATCTCTTCTTAGCGAAATAAAACTAAACGTTCCCTCCAGAATTTCAAGACATTTCCGGCCTCTCTTTCTGAAGCCATGTAAAAGTAATTTTGAGTTAAATGAGCCACTCCGTAGTTTGTGTGAGGATTTTAACACTCACTCCGGTTCTTTTGATATTTCAGACTTACTTTTTTACATAAAGAAAACTATACTCAATGCTCTCAATAATTAATACATACATACATACATACATATATATCACTATTCGATCAGTTGATGAGCATTTGTTCTGTAGCTGAACAGTTTTAGATCTCGACACTTAACAAACGTCTGCCTTTCATGACTCAGCGCAGCATATATGAAAAAAACAAAATTTTTTTTTTATATATCCGTGCGTCATGCGGATGCGCCCCTCGCGTCGGTCGGGCGGGTATGGAGGGATAAAACCGTTGGGATTATTATATTATATTATATTATATAACTAAGAAAAACGATTTGTGGTAAATCATAATAAAAAAGGAAATAAATAAATAATCGTAAAAATAATGTATACTTCATGTACAAATATAGATATTTGATACAGAACCAAATGCACCTACATAAAGTAAAATGTTTTTTAATCACTGTTTGAGACCAATATTAAATATTAATACTCGTATATTACCATTCAGTAAAAAACGTAAAAATTAAATACATTACCCATTACATTGTGAGCGAGGCAGAATTATTCCTTATTTTTATCAAAATGCAATCTCACAGAAATAAAAGTCTTAAGTTTATTATCCTCCAACCTGGACCTAAATTTGTTGCATTTAAAATCTGCAGTGGAGAAGGTTGGATTGTCGACAATAAGTTAAATGATCTCTGTAGGACATAGCCTTTATCGCCTCATTACAAAAACTACCAATTTCTTTTACCAAGCCTTCTAATAAATTGTATGCCTTTCGATTATTGGACACTTGCGAGCCGCTCGTTAAAACCTAATGCAATTTATCTTTAAGACTTTCTGCCTTATCCACTTCAGGCGCCTCGTCGTTAGTTCTATTAACATCGCTTTCAAAGTGAGGCCCATTTTCTACTGGAGTGTTATATTCTATAGCTCATTTAAAATGGAAATGATAAAACAAAGCCTTAAGGGAGTTAACAAGCTGTGTTATTTGTCGACTGTAAACTCTCTAAAAGTTTTGTTTTGCCCTTAAAAGGGGAATTTTTAAGAATGATAAAAAATTTAAAAATAAATGGCTCTGCAACTCCGAGCTCCCGGGTTCAAAGCCTGGGAGAAGTGTTTATGAAAAATAAATTTAATAATTGACCAAATAAATGAAATAAATACGGAACAACAGACATAAACTGTACAGAACGAAATATGACACTGAAGATGGCACAACGCCGAAACCGGTTTGTCTCCAAACCAAACTTGACAAGGGATGACGGAAAATCGTTCCAACAAATATCAACAATTCACCCTGTCGGACAAGAAAAAGAAGAAAACAATATACTCAATGCTCTCAATAATTGATACATAAATACATACATATATATTACTATTCGATCAGCTGATGAGCATTTGTTCTGTAGCTGAACAGTTTTAGTTCTCGACACTTAACAAACCTCTGCCTTTCATGACTCGGCGCAATCTATATGAAAAAAAAAAAAAAAAAAAAATTTTTTTTTATACATATATCCGTGCGTCATGCGGTTGCGCCCCTCGCGTCGGTCGGGCGGGTATAGAGGGATAAAACCGTTGGGATTATTATTATAATGAAAATGACAATCTGAGAATCGAACCATAAGTACAATTATGGATGATCAACCATTAGGTAATCAAGGTTATTAACATCGCCATAAAGGTTTGAATTACTATGCACGAATAAATATTTCTGTTGATTATAAGACAACCTTCGACAGCACTCCAGCCCATATCCGACAATATCTGTAGATCTACGACAATAACAGTTTTAATTCGCTGCTATAAAAGATTTGCGAATAAATTTGATGTTTATTGTTTTGGAATTTTTGGAAAATTTTTCGTGCATCACCGTAGACTTGAGCGACGGTGTAGAGAAGACTTTGTACAAATAGCCAGTCTTTTACAGCAGTTTCCAAAACAACAAGGGAACTTTGGTAAAAATGGAAGGACGGCAGGTGAGACATTTTAGGTAGAGATCTTAATGATTTATAATTGAGAGGTTGCAGTGTTCGCGTAGCTGCGCTAAATGTCTTGAGAAATATTCTTATGTGGTAACAGTTTCAAATTCGTCCATGAATACAAAGTGATGCTAGACAACGGTGTGAAATAAAATCCCTTCGAACTCCTGCGAGTAAGCTGATACTGTGGTGAGGTATTCCAGATAACGAACAGGCTAACGAATTGACGAACTTCGTGTACTCGCAGCATTAATTGAGCTCCAGCTAATAAAATTAAGTCTGACGAGAATTGAAGGATACATAAGGCAACACTCGGGTAAGGTTGATGGGAACATTTGGTACACGTTAAATACCTGGTCAAATTTTTCTTACGTTAGAAAACAGACAATTTTTTTCAGTGACTTCAAAACTATTCGGGTATATTTTGTTCCCAAACTCGCTGTACCCGTTTGGATCTTTGTTTCTCGAGCTTGTGCTGACATAAACTGACTACACAAATTCATATATTGGTTATGAGAAAAAAAAAAGTTTAAAAAAACTAATTACTCACCAGATGGCGCTGGTTTCGTAGATTTCAGTCATTACTAAAAGTCACTCTTCGACTCTTCGATACTGATTGAAAGATGGTAAATGCCTGCAAATATGATTTTTAGTACCTAAAATCGCTAAAAGTCGTCTTGAAAATTACTTTGTCAAAACTGCTACAAATGTATATGTATGTTCTATATACAGTGCATATCAGTTGTATACGACTCCAATAAATTGGCAAATTTTGAAATTTTTTTTTTTTCGATTTTTCATAGTTCTAGTTTTCACAGTATTACAATCGCCATAAATTAAATTTGCGCTTGCCATTCCTTATACACTTTCTTCATGCGTCACAAACATAATTTAAAAAAAAAAAAGTTTGCAAAAAACATTTTTTTATGTTAGCAAAAAAGATTGAAAAATGTTGAAAAATATTACAAATATTACAAATATTGCAAAAATGATATTGGCTATTTTCATTGACAACAAGCTCGAAAATTTACCCTACCGAAACCAAAAGCGTTCCACATAAAACTATGAATTAGGATATTTAATTGCAAATATTGATAAAGTACATGTAACAAAATATAAAAAAAATGTTTTAACAATAATAGTCATCTTAAAGGAATAAAATGATGCACAACACTTTGAATTTAATTTCCACTGCAATGACTTAACTCAATTTCGCGTAGCAAGATTAATGTGTTGAGCTATATGGCAATGCAGATGCACTTGATTCACTTTGGCGTCATAACACGCACCATGCCGGGCAAAATTTCCGCCTGCAATGGTCCAAATTCGATACGTTCACCATCGACTGTGAGTATACCATCATTTTCGTAAGGTTCTATACGTAATGCCGTCACTGGCACCATTTTAACGTAATCGTTATTGGTCACCGACACGTGTGTGCCCGAACTCATGCCTATAAGAAAATTTAATAATTGCGCACGACTAATGCCGCTACGTATGATGACTACATAAATGATGCCATCGTTGAATTTCGCCTGTGGCACAAAGTAACAGTCACTACCCAAATGTGTTTGGTATGCCGCCTGTACCATAACGAATTCACCTTCCTCCACAATCCACGACGAGGGTACGGGCTCATCAAGTGGCGGCGCATTGCCCGTTGGTCCACATAAATGAACACTTAAATTACTAAGTTGTAAACGTGAATCGGCGCCATCATCGCTATCACCCTCAACACTATGATAAATACTCTCTGAGACGGAATAATAAGTGCTGCGACAGGAACCAGGTGAGAACCAACTGTCGCAGCGTGAATGCAGCGATGGGTTAAAGGAATTTTGTAGCGAAATAACATCATAATATTTGTTAGCTTCGATGCAATCGCTGGATTGAAAGCAACCATTAGTTAGCTTATTCAAACAGGTGTTACAGCTTCTGCTATGCTTCAATGGCAGTGGATCTGCCAGCGATATTGTATCGCTTTCCATGTAAACGTTTTCCTTTGGAAGATATGATATTTTGCCGCGATATGTACGTAAACTAATGAGGCGATGTAAGGTCCATATTGTAAATCTTTGATAGCCAAGCGATCGCAAACGTTCGCTTTCGATATCAATGTCTGAGATGAGTCCCCAACCAACGGAGAGGAACGAATAGAGTATCTGATTTGAATGGTTATAAGAAAAAAATTTATTTCACATACATACATTTATGGGTAGTAAGTTTATATTTAAAAATTTACTTGATTTTGTTGTTGTATTCGCACGACATCCATGGCGAGAGATTTACCACTAAGCATTGTTAGAGTAGCGCCCAAGATCGGCTTAGGCTCATAGGGTTCCCTAAAAGAAAAAGTGTATTTCTTAATGTGCAGCTGTGTTGGCGTGTTGAGTTTCTGAATGTATTTTTTTTTTACTAAATATCCTAATTTAATATCGCAATAATTGCGATATTTTAAGCGGCTAGTTAAACCTTGCCAGAGCACCAACACCATCAGCCGTTGTCCGCAAACTCAACTACTTAATGGGAGGCCTAGGAAAGGCGCACTTTCAAAGGGGTCAGACCATAGGGAGAGTAAAGTTTGTTGATTAGGCTTTGATGGCATACCTACTTATATGCTTAGTGTAGTGCGGGGACTTTGCGCAAGCCGGACAGGCGTTGGGACTTTCAGGATTGACTTTGGATGTGTAGAATTTTAACACGCTAGATTATTCAGACCTTAACTGACCCAGACTACACGAGACTCGCGAGGCAGTAGCAACACCTTTGCTGCTACGGATGATGGTTGTGCTCCGATGACGAAATATACAGTACGAAAGACCAAAATGGTGGAAATGAACTCCCTGTGAACGTCTCCCGAACAGTGTTGGTACGTTACTTTATGCAGGTTATTCGTTGGTATGCCACTGGTGCCCATGTTGGTGACAACCTAGCAAGAACTGCATTGTGAGCATAAACTTATGATCCTACGGAGTCTGCCGTTATGACACTGCTCAAATCTCGTGCACTGGGTATTACTAGTTTCATGCGACACAATTGGCACCGCGTAGCTTTAAACTTTGGGCCAATCGGCTTGTATGTTGTCAGCAGCGTTTCTTTGTCTTTGTCCCAAGTGCTACCAGCTAAGGACACGAGTACTTTGTTGTGACTTGACCATCCTCCGGCGACTACGTTTTTATGTGCTGAGAAAGAGATAAGGCTGTCGAAGGCGATACACAGGATCTTCGGGTGGTTAACCATCGGAACATGGTCACCGTCAATTTAGATATTTAAATTCGGCTCTTTCCAGTTCTATCCAGTAAAGAAATTACCAAAAGAGATAACCGATAGCTTATATCGTGCAGTCGTAAACAAGTTCGCAGGGTATGTCGATCGAGATGAATACGGGGAGGTGGCCTGAAACAAGCTATAGCAATGGTCATCACAGTGTATTTTTTATCAGATCCTGCGCAGAGCTTCATCAGTTCCCCTACGATCATTTGATAGGCTTAACTAACAAGAATCGCATTGCACCTTTAAGTCGCCTACTAAAAATCAGTTTCCAAGTTTGATGAACGCGCCTATGTCCGGGTGATATCCAGCTGGGTAACAGGAGTCTGGGGATATAGAGATATTAAATAATTCGAGTCTGATATCGGCTGCCTGAACAGTTTTGTAGCCTCAGATTCGAAAGTGCTGTCCGTTGAAAGTTTCTATCTCACTTTCTTCGATCTTGCTCTGGAGTCCGTTGCAACGCTGTTGGTATAGGTTGATCCATTCCGGTTGATTCGCAATCTTTGTGTTGAATCTGGGAGCCAACTTTCTCTTGCTGAGAAATAAGTTAAGGTGCTAAAGACTATTCCCCATGTAAATATAACTACCGCTGTCGCAAGTTTATAAACAAACATACTATGTAATCAAGGTTTATATAGAAGAGATTGCGCCGACAGCTAAAAAAAAATAGTTTACGATCTGCGCATGTACGTCACACCATCAATAAAGTATTCTCATACTTTACAAAAAAAACTTTAATAGAACACCAAATATTCACTTCACTCGTGCTACAATTTTAAAGTAACTTTGATGATGTGACGTCATCACGAGCAACTGATTTCCAATATCGTAAAGTAAAAAGTAACGGATCTGCGCAAAGCGCAATCTCTTATTCAACAATCTTGATATGTACGTAGATACATATGAACATACATACTTACGTACATAGATTTATATCAAGAATTTATCATTCTTAGATTTATATAACTATCAACTCACCCACACACATGCGCCACCGATCGCGCCAATCCATTGCCAGAGCCGCATGGCACAATACCCAAAGGAATATTCCGTGCCTCCAGCCAATCGGCGCGCATCAGCAAACCATTTAATATCTCGAAGAACAGCCCATCACCACCTACCGCCACTATCCCGCTATAGTTATCCAAAACTTTTACCCGCACAAATTCGCGCGCATAATTGGCATGTTTCGTCACATGCAAATCGTACGCTTGTTCGGATTCATTTAAGACAGGCACCACTTGACGGTTAAAGATTTCGCGAGCTTTACCCGAACCCGATTTCGGATTCAACAATACCAATATACGGCGCTCATCGGTGCTACCCTTATTACCCAAACTGTGACCCTTAAATGCTCTAACGGTATGATACCAACGTTCCGCCTCACGCATATTATCGCCAAAGGTATCAAAAGAGCGAAATCTCAACTTTAGCACAGTTCGTTCCCGACGTATAATATTGCGGAAGTGTTTCTTATTTAGAATGTACGCAAAAACATAGAGGTAAGCGCTGGCATCGGTATGTTCATATATTACATGATTTGACTTCTTTTTTGTATCATCGCCGCTATCACTACGATTGCCATCAGTCTGCATCGCATAGCTGCAGAGCATGGAACAGGCGCGTCGATCTTTTTTCACAACAATACAGCGACTACCTACAATGTCTTCCAAATCGATTAATTGTTCTCTGGAGCGGCCATTACTAGACTCGCGTTGTAATGTAAAACCCAGTCCGTTCAATTTGACGCGGCACACTTGGCCCTTCTTGTCGCTTGTGTAAAAGATGTCGGTCAACTCTTCCACATCCATTTTGACGTCAAAGTTGTTATAAAGTGCAGCAACACTACAGAAGAAAGAAAAAATACAACTTAAGTACTTAAACTCTAACATAAAAATAAAAACTGTGGTATAATATATACATACATTCATACATATACATACATATGTTAAAATGCAGAAAATTGCCGGTTAAGGCTATTCAAATTTAATGTTTAAAGTTTCGTTAATCAAAATTGCTGACTTTCTTTAGTTCTATCGTACCTATTTGCATGCAAGGGCAACTCCTTGGTTGAGTTGCGTATATATTTTTTGTATATTTAACATTCCAGCCATGCAGCATATCAGTTTCACTAAGAACATGTACGGGTATCTGTGTATAAAAATTGTATTTGTGTTAATTTAGAATAATCGATACATGCAACGGTAAAGCATAAATATTTTCAAAAATGTTTTAAGAAACATTGTTTGATAACATTAAAAGGAGTCGGCGATCTGTGGTATGCCTTATAACCACATAGCACAACTGAAGCAACTTGTAATACACCAATTTTTATTTCCTTATTTATCCTTAAGGTGTTGTAATACTTATCATTTTGCTCACCAACATAAATTTTTCTTTTTTCGAAAATTCAAAAGTTGCGCAGCATTGCTTTTTCGTTCTTTATAGTTTGGAAGAGATCTTACTCTAGTGCAGCATACACGCAGCGGAAGTGGGAAGTATAGTGTTATTCGAAGCGGAAATCCGAAGAAGAGTTCGTATTTGATGTTTATTTCACAAACATTGCTTTTAATTGTAAATCGTTATCAAATTTATGAATGCATTATTTTCCGTCGTCTACATTTTTTCATGTAAATATTTCCAATTTTGTATTATATACCTTTATAATAGAATCGTAGCTGGATAAGTAGAACCAGTTGATATACAATCCGTGTATGTATGTATAAAGATTTGTATTTTGACACTTCTACTGTGCTGCCACTTTGGCAAAATGCATATATTTGTACAACTGTCGATTTTTTTACGAACTGGTATCATAGTTGAAATATTATATGAATACTCTCCATATGCGAATAATCGGTCAATCAATGTTTTGAAAGAAAATTTCTCGAAACAAACAGTGCGTGAAGCTGATCTCACCTGAGCCATTATTTGCTCTTTATTGTTAGAAAAATGCGTCTCGATATGAAAAAAAATTCGGTTCCAAATTTTTTTTTTTGCGATAGCCCTTTGAGACTTAACGCTCAACTACTGGGAAATTCGATGTCTTCTTTGAAGCGGTTCGTACTCAACGCAAAAGTGTCTCATTATTCAAAAGCAAAAAACCAAATACAAGTATTTTTTTCTTATAGCTATGTTGAATATATCAGTTTTGTGTTTGTGAATAACACTCATCTTTATCTTGTATACTACATCATTTTTTTTCGATCCGGCAATAGTCAATTATCTCGTGGTTGCTTCGTTTGACAATTACGTACCTCCTCCAGGCAGCTGTCTGTCGAATTATATATATTTCTTTTTTCAAAATTTTTGTTGATCTCGGCGCAAAATGCTGGAATTTGTGGAAATTAATTGCAACATCGCCTTTAGCCATAAAAATGTTGAACGCGTGGGCCTAGCGTTTCTCAACTCAATTAGATATAATGCTACTAACGAAGAGACGTCAGAAAGCAATGATGATGCGGTGGACAAGTTACCTGAAGAATTCGCGGTCGATGTCGATTACCTGAAATCTCTTGATCCCAAGGAGTGGAAAGATCATGATCACTATGCAATTCTAGGTCTTGGAAAGTTAAGGTAACTAAAATTTTTTTTTTAAATCACTCATTTTGTAGAGTCTCATTAACGTTTCTGTTTTTCGCTTTCAGGTTTAGTGCTACTGATGACGATATACGACGTGCTTATAGGCGCATGGTGTTAATGCATCACCCCGATAAACGAAAAGCCAAAGGCGAAGATGTGAACACGGATGAGGACTACTTTACGTGCATTACTAAAGCATACGAAATACTTGGTATGTTGAATTAAAGTTTACTTAGGGAAAATTGTATGAATATGTCTGTTTTCATAGGCACGCCGAAGAGCAGACGGGCATACGACTCCGTTGACCCTGACTTCGATGACTCGTTCCCATCACAAGCAGAAATTGAAAGCAATATATACAAATGCTTTAACAAATGTTTCGACTTGAATGCTCGCTGGAGTGAAAGAAAAAATGTGCCCAAATTCGGTGATGAAAATTCAAAACGCGAACACGTGGAAGACTTCTATAGTTTTTGGTATGAGTTCAAGTCTTGGCGGGAGTTCAGTTACCTGGATGAAGAGGACAAAGAAAAAGGGCAGGATCGCGATGAAAGGCGTTGGATTGAGAAGGAAAACAAAGCCCTCCGTATTAAGCGAAAGAAAGAAGAAATGATGCGTATTCGAGCTTTAGTTGATTTAGCTTATAACAATGACAAGCGCATACAAAAGTTCAAAAATGAAGAGAAGGAAAGAAAATTGGCAGCAAAACGGGCTAAGATGGACGCTGCTCAGGCACAAAAGGCTGAACAAGAACGCGCATTGCGAGAGGCCCAACTTGCAAAGGAGCGTGCAGAAAAGGCGGAACAAAAGCGCATTGAACAAATACGTATCGAAAAAGAACAAATGAAAAAAGCGCTCAAGAAAGAGCGAAAACTTTTGCGAGATAAATTAAAGGAGTCGAAATACTATGGAAATAATGACAAAGAAACGTTGAAAAATATGGAAGGTGTGGAGAAAATATGCGAGGCATTCAATATGAGTGAATTGCAAGAGCTTAACAAAGATATTGAGAAGAAGGGACAAAATGCATTCTTTGCCGCATTGAAAACAGTTGAAAAGAAAATCGCTGCCGAATTGGAAGAACTCAATCAGACACAACAAAAAAAAACTACAAAAATTGATAAAGATGTGAAAAAGAGCGACGTGTGGAATAATGAAAATATGCAATTGCTTATCAAGTCCGTCAATTTATTCCCAGCTGGAACCTCACAGCGTTGGGACGTCATTGCTGCTTTCATTAATCAACACTCAACTATGGGAGTGACAGTAAGCGCGCGTGATGTGCTCAACAAGGCAAAAGCAATGCAAAATAGTGACTTCTCAAAAAGTTCACTCAAAGCCCAAGCCAACGATACTGCTTTCGAAAATTTCAACAAGTCCAAAAAGGATGTGCAAACCTGCAATGACATTACAGTCAATCAACCAATAACGAATAATGTAAATCATGCTGATGGCGATGCGATTACAAACGGCAATAAGGAGCAAAGTGATAACGAAACAAAGGTAACTGCAAAAGCGCCTAACAAGCCAGCGGCTGCGTCTAAAACATGGACAAAGGAAGAACAAGCGCTGCTGGAACAAGCCATCAAAACCTATCCCATATCAACACCCGATCGTTGGGACAGAATAGCGGAATGTATACCGAATAGGACGAAGAAGGATTGCTTGCGACGTGTCAAGGAACTTGTAGAGCTTGTGAATTCGAAAAAGGAGGCGCAACAATCGGTAAAATGATTAAATAATACACATAATGATTATTTATTTGTCCCCTTAATGAATTTTATGTAATATAATTCAAATAAACACACACGTTAAAACATATATAGAAAGAAAATAGTGTTGTGGCTATTGGTGCATTATAAACATATGTACTTGTACTTTAATGGTAACATTTCAGCACTTGTTACGAAGTGTTAATTACGCTTACAATAAAATAAAATAAAAATTGATTTACTGATAGCCGATATAATTAGTGGTTTGCAACTTATTTTTCGCAGTTTGATGTTAGAAGTGTATGAAATAATTTTCGGATATAATGGAAATACTGCAAAAAATTAAATGTCTAGGAGCTAACTAATTAACACACTTTTCGTGGCACAGTTACGATAAAATATACCGAAAAAAAACTTACAACTAACTAGCACTTCTGTTTTTCTTTTGTTTTGTAAAAAAGATTCCATTACAGTTTGAAATTAGTTTGAAAACATAAAATCATTTTAAATCACTGCTATCTAGTTGCAAAGTTAATTTTTATCTTAACAGTTTATATCTGTTGCGTATTTAAACGTCCACCGCTAAGTTTTAAATCAAATGCCTCTGGATTAGCTAAAGGATCCAATTCTGCAAACAGATCCATCCAATTAGTCGACTTCGTTGTTTTTGAGAGAGGCTCGGCATTTGCATTTTCTTTGGAATTTATATTTTGAGCTGTTGAATCCATTGTTTTTTCGTTAGTTTTTGTTCTACTATTAATGTTATTGTTTCCGATCGACCAAAGACCGGACCAAAGATTTTGTTGCGCTGCTGCATTGCTTGGTGCAGCTGGTTCGGTTGGTACAATAAGCTCGTCATTAACATTTGGTGTCAGTTCAATCAATGTGCTTTCGTTTGCCATCGCTGAATCCGATTGATCAGTTTTAAATTCTTGGTTATTAGTTTTATTTTCCTGCTCATCGCTGTATTCACTCTAAAATTAAAAATTTAAGAAAAAAAACATTTTACTTTAAATTATAAGTGAAGTACTTAAATACGAGTACATGCGTATTTTGATTATTTCCGTTTTTATAATTTACACGTATTTTTTATAAAATGTGTTTTAGCTTCAGTGTTAGTAGAAGCACTTGCACTTACTTCAAAGTATAGCGACTGATCTTTATCCAATGCCACAATTTCATCGATATGTTCCTCATCGTTGGCACCTTCATTTTGCGTCAACTCCTTAAGCACACAAAAATCATATTTGGGTTTCTGCAACAAAGACTTGGATATTGTTTCAAATGTGCTGGCTGTTTTTTGTGCGAACTCCTTCAATTCGCTCATATAAGAAACCAATGCGTGTGAATACATATTACATCTAGCTGCAGCCAACAAATCAATCTGTAAAAACTCCTATTGTTATAAAAGTTATTAATAAAATTGCTAAGCAAACAACAAACTTTTTGTATGGAATCCATTGAGAGACTATCAAAATTATGTTTAGCTGCGCGTACATGCGTTTGTGCTGTACGAAATTTGTCCAACCCTTTGCCCGTGTCTGGATCTAGTTCCGTGCTGGCTGATTTCATCCACGAAAGCGCCGCACGATATTCAGTGCGTTCTTTTTCCATTATTTGTAAAGTCGCCTACGGGAAAGAAATTTGCTGAACGCACTCGAATAGTCTTTCAAAATAAGTTTGCCCATTTAAAGCATACCTGCGTGTCGCGCACAGCTCTGCTGCGAAAAACTTCCACTTCGTGATGTAGTCGCAGTAAAGGCACACGTACACACATTCGCTGTTGTCCACTGTACGAGACGGCCTTGCCCGTATTTGTGATACTTTGGCCGGTGGTCTTGCTGCGTTTGCCAACTTCTTTGAGAAAACGTCCGAATACGCATTCCTCCTGCGACAAAATGCACAATCGCTCCTGCAGCTGATCAATGATTTTTCCCAATTCAAAACTGGTACTTGCTATGGACTTGAACACCTCGATTTTGGCATCGAGATCTGCATCCGATGATATTACATATGCATCTTCTTTCGTGCCAAGTTTACGTTGTACGGTTTTTTTCGTTATCCAAAATTGATGATGCAGCATAGCTGTTTATTTTTTGCACAAATATTCACTCCCGATGTGAAATTTCGGTAGTAAGCTGTCATTGAGTGAAATTATTTCCACGGCGCCTGCGCGTAAATGTACGTATGTATATATCAATGTACATATGTATATAAATTAAAATTTAAATCAAAAGTGATACCATATTTAATGCAATATCTTACTGTCATCAAAAATTATTATTTTTTTTATTATAGGAAGGTCTATAACTTTCTATGTATAAGCAAATATTTTATTCAATTTACGGAAATAGACTTTTGAAACTGGCAAACGCTTAAATGGTTTCGACCGAAAAGTATGCAATGGATATAAATTTCCGGTAAAATAACGCAGGCTTACCATATAAATTGCTGTCTTTAACTGCTAGAAATTCTCGCTTATTTGATAAAGTCCACGAGCAAGCAGTTTTGAAGATCGCTTTAATTGGCGGTACATGCCAGTTAGTATTATTAATGTAGCGTTCTTACTGCATTTAAAATGTTGATTTAAAAGACTCGAGCATAGCTCATTTCGTTGATACAGAACAAACCCAAAGCCTAAAAGTATGCAAGTAGTTCAGTTAGTCGTACCGTTTTTGTTTAACAATTTTGAAGGGTTGCTTTTAGTATGTATTTGGATTTTAATATCAGAAAAGAATCGGTTATTAAGATGCTAATGTGGTTGTTGTGCTGACAGTGCGAACTCGTCTGCTAGTTCGCCGAAACTGTTAATCATTGCCATCGAACTCATCTAACGGGAGGTCCTTGAAACGCGCGGTTTCGACGATGTCGGGGTCAATTCTGCATAAGTAGCAGTTTAAACTGTTGCAGTATTCAGATCGTACCTGTACCGAAAATCGGAGGGTTTCAAGAGGCTTTTGTCTTTCTTCCTCAACAAAAAGTGCTGGCGTTGGCAGTTGACTCCTTGTGAATGGTTTTACCTCTAGGCTCTCGGATTCAGGGGTTGCCAGAAGACATTCGGTGGAAAAAAATTTTTAAGTTGCGGATCTAAATTTACCGAGGAAGGTTTGTTTAAGTTTTAACCACTTGAAAACCAAATATCGAAAATATGTCAGTTTGGAACTTTTCAAAATTTCATCAACAATACTTCGGTTCCAGATATGTATATTTAAAATGCCTGTAAGTGTGGTCGAGTGAGTAGCGGTGCGTGCTATAATTCGATATGCCGATAAGTTCGAGGATCGAATCTCGGCCAGGGCAAGTAAAATCCAAATCAAAGAAAGAGTTTTTTTTGTAATAGCGGTCACCCCTCGGTAGGCAATGGCAAACCTCTGAAGCTATTTCTGTCATGAAAAAAGCTTCTCATAAAATACATCTGCCGTTCGTTATTAAGTGAGAGAGAGAGCTTTCGTGATCGTAACTTAGTTAGAAAATGAAAGCGAAGCCAATGTGCGTACGAGAGTTTTTTGAAAAATATGTATATATGTATGTACATACATGTTGACGTTTCAACATTTACAGGAAAGTGATTTTTCGCGTTCCGGCAGACTTACTTTTTCGCTCCTCCCGTTACTCACATCCTAGAGATTAATTTTCGAATATTCAAACGCATATTCCTTATGATTGGTTTTTATTAGGTATTTGGAGTTATGTTTGCGTTTCCGTTAGTACTTTTCGTACATTGATATTTTGGAATAATTTGAAGTCATGTGATTTAATTTAAAAAAATAATCTGAAAACGAATATATGAAAACTAAATTAATTGGAAATTGGTAGTTTTGGTTTTTATTGTGTTATTTAATTTAATTATATTTTTATTTGATTTTTCACTTATTTTGTGTCCTGTCCCTATTGGCTATATAAATTTTAACAGACCACAATAGCATTTTATATGTAAGTATGTATGTAGAATATCAATAAATCAGAGAATTACTCATATAATAATTTACATAGTCACCATAGTCATTTGTTGCTTTTATTTAAAAAAAAAAAAAAGGATAATACATCTAGATAAAAAAAAACTCTATATACATTACATATTAACGCATCATGATAGATTTCGATTAACAATATGGTGTAACAAACTACTGATAACAAATTCACTAATCAAGTTCACATAAATATGTTTGTTTACATTTTAAGAACATTAATAGGCCTAACAAAATATTCTAGTATATTGTAGTTCCAGTACTCGTTTTGTTTCAATGATGTGCTGGCTGACATTTCGATATTATTCGCAACTTAATTACCACATATTATATATTATATGTTTACTTGTATCTAAGGATAATGTAATTATGTTATGTATGTATGTATGTATGTGTGTGTGTGTGTGTGTGTATGTGTGTGTGTATGTATGCTCGAATATGTTTTACTTCCAGCTTGTACAATTGCGCCTAGATTTTTGATGAGAGATATTTTTATGATTATAATTTGTTTAAGTTTTTCCAAATACTATGAGAAGTTTTAGTTTAGTTATCAATGCAATAAAATGATTCAACGCAATGTACAATCGTATTCCCCAAAGCGCATATTGTGCTTATCGAAATGACTTAAATGCATTGCATTTTTTTCCGCTGCTTGCGCTGAATTTAAAAATGAACGTTGATTCATGTTCATATTTATATTCATGTTCATGTTCATATTCATATATGGATTGAATTGCACATACGGCGATGAGCTTTGGTTCGGTTGACTGTTATTCGAATATGAGATTTGCGAAAGGTTGCTCATATAGTTGCGATTATTGTTAAGTGACCACTGATTTGTGGCATGAGTAGCAGCAGCAGCAGCAGCTGCTGCGGCAGCGGCACTCTTTTGTGACTGCCAAAAGTTTTGCTCCATATAGCGTTCGGGCTCTTTGAAACCCACATATCCATTGGCCATATTGTCGCGTGCTGTTACAGCTGCTGTTGCGGCTGCTGCTGCTGCTGCTGCCGCTGCAGCTGTACTTGTTTGTTGTTGCTGCTGCAGACTCTGTTGGTAGTTGGTAGTACCGACTGCACTACTACCACTACTACTGCTACTACTACCAATTCCGCTGCTATTACTGCTGCTGCTGTTGTTAGCATCTAATGGGTTATGTGTTGTGTTTGTGGACATAGATGTTCTTATGTTATTCCTGATGTTGTTACTGGTGTTGTTGTTGTTGTTGTTGTTGGTGGTGCTGCCACCAGCCGATTTCGTATTGTAGCTGATGTTGTTGTTGATGTGGTTATGATTGGTGTTGGAGCTTTGTGCTTTTGGGGTGGCAGCATAATGCACATTATTAGAGGTATTAAAGAACTCTGTTAGTTCACTTTCATAGTTGTTGGTGGGTCCCTTGAGACCCCTCGTATGTCATTCACCCGTTGCGGTTACCGTGGTCCATTGCCAGGGACTGCTGTAACCCGTTTTTGCATTACTAAAATATGTCATGAACAATTTAATACAATTTGTATGTACATATGTATATGAATAGAATTATTAAGTAAATGAATATTAAAGTAAGATATGTATGTATGTATGTATGTATGTACATATGTAGGTATACCTAGGTGACCACATGCTTTTCAAACAAATTCAAAATGTTATGTTAGTATTAGGGTGATTGATTCGGTTTTTTCGAAACGGGGTTTCTACGGTTTTTTTGTTCGGTATTTGTGAAAATCTTGAATTTTATTCCCGAGCGTACTTGTACACAAGGGTATTATAACTTTGTTCGCATAACGGTTGTTTGTAACAGCAAAAAATAATCGAGATAGATATAGACATACATATGTACATACATATGTATACTAAAATGATCAGAATGAAGAGAAATCGATTTAGACCTGACCGTCTGTCCGTCCGTCCATCAGTCCGTGGTTACAATAACTTGAGTAAAAATTGAGATATCTCAATGAAATTTGGTACATAGATTGCTCTATGGACAGGGTAGGTTGGTGTTGAAAATGGTCAAGATCGGTCAATAACCACGCCCAACTCCCATATAACGGTACCATACGGTATCTATTAAAACAAATTGAATGAAATTCGGTATTTGAGCGATTTTGAACTAAGTAATTAGGTATTTATGTAATTTTGAAAAATGGGCGTTGCCACGCCCACTTATGAAAAAATTGCTGTATCTCAATAACGGTGTAAGGTATCGACCAAAATTTGATGAACAAAATTTCTATAACATCACTGTTATCATCGTTAAATTTTTTTTTAATTTTTGAATTTTACAAAACTCCCATATAACGGAAATTTAAAAAAATGCAAAATTTTTTTCTTTTGAAACATATTAATTAAAATTTGATATTTAGAGATAGTTAATTAAGAAACTTGATTTTTATGAAATTTTGAAAAATGGGCGTTACCACGCCCACTTATAAAAATCGTCTGTAAGTATCTCAATAACGATGTAAGCTATCGCCACATTTAATGAACATATTGTCCTTGATATCACTAGCATCACCGTCAATAATTTTTGAAATCGGACCATAACCACGCCCAACTTACAAATAACGGAAATTTTGACAAATGCAAAAAAGTTCGTTTTTCAATATTTAGAAGCTGCGATTTGAAACAAAGAAACGGGAGTTTTATGAAATTATCAGCACCGACCATACAAAAATATATCGCGAGGGTATATAAAAATTGGTTTCGCCCGAATTTAGCTTTTCTTACTTGTTCGAATATCGAATAGTTGTACAGATATAGCCTTTGAAAAAAAATAATTGTATGTACTAGATAATGAAAACTTCAAAAATAGTAAACACCAGAAGCTAATTGAACAATCACGCTTATAAAGCTTATAACAAAGAATTTTGCTTACCTTCCGAAAAGTGGGTGCCACAAGGCCTGATTGGGCTCGACATTTATGTTGTCCGGCAGGATATTTCTGCTCGCGGCTTGGTTTTCCAGAGCCGCCGCCGCAGCCGCCGCAGCCTGCGTCGCCGCCAGCACCGATGGCGAGGAAGCAACTGTTGTCTCAGTATAATTCATAGCTCGTTTCCTCTGTTTGGCCAGCTCGTGTGAGACATTTAAGCTAACGTTTGAAACCTTGCTAAGCTTCGTAGTTTTAAAAGGCATAACTTCGACTGACGCAGGCCCAGCGGACACTATTGTATCCTTATTGCCGATGTTGTTCATTTGGCTATTAGTCTTGGCAAGTTCATGTGTCGGATTGCGAATATGATCGGTAGTTAGATTGACAATAGGAACTGCCGGCGATGACGGCACACTTTCGGGCTCTAATAGATTCGAAAGAGATTTGCACGTTAGGCGAGGCTTATTATCCATTTCCTGCTTTTGCATATACGCATACTTGTGATAATTCACACTATCAGCCATCGCATTATCATAACTTATCATCGTCAAGTTGTTATTATTATGCCTAACCATCTTTTCGCCAACGTCAGCGACTATGCCGCCGATGTCTGGTGTTGTATGTGTCGTCGTCGTTGTGTTTGTAGTACTCTTTGATTTATTTTCTTCTACTGCCAACATATGCGCAACATTTGGTGTAACTTCATGAGTATGAGGGCTCTTACCGCTGATGCCCCTTTGCATAGGCGTGTCTGTTGTTGTAGCAAGTGGATTGATGTTCAAGCAGTTTTCCAACTGGTGTTGTAGCAATTTCTGAAAAACCGTCGCCTCCATTGTGGGTTGGTAAGCATCTAATGGCAGTGGAAAATTTGGCATCGCATTATTAACGGTTGCCTCTGCGCTTAGGTGTTTCAGTGCCGTCATCTGCTTCAGGTAATTCTTGTACATTTCGTCCATATGCTGAAGCCCTAGATGATGATTATATATCGGTGGCAGTAAACTTGCGTACTTATTTTGTACACCTAAGGGATTCTTAATAGTTTTTAGGAATTCCTGCGATAACTGGCCAAAATAAGGCAACCACCACATTTGATTTAAAACTGCCAACGTGGCTGCATTTATGTCGGAAGCTAAATTGTTTTCCACATGAGAACACTTTTGAGGCGGGGGTGGTGGATTTATTGGCTGTTCTTTTACTTTAATAGTTTTCTGCTCGATTATGGGCTTACTTGTGTTAACACACGGTATAAGATTTGGTTTTTTTGCAATATCCGTTGGTAATTCTTGCATTGGCTCTAAAGCAGGTGTTTGTGGTTTGCTCTTTTCCATATCCATTTCGTTTTTCAGTATCGCCTCAAGTTGCGCCATGGATATTACTAGTATATTGGGATTTTGTATGATTTCCGGATAAGCGAATGCCTCTGGAAGTCTTAATTCCGGCCTAGTTGTAATTAAGAGTGGTATTTCACGAGCTGGTGACGCTAAAACTGCCCGCAATCTATCCTTTGGCACAAGTATAGGATCTGGTACTTTCCATTGTGTGTTTCGAATAAGCAATTGAAGTTGTGTCAATGGATCTGGATCCTTGTCAATCAAGATAGGCGCTGGTGCGATTATTTGAGTACTATCTTCAATAATGCAGTTTTTATTAAGTTTAATACTACTACGCACACGCTTTTTAGTAGGCTCCTCATCACTATTATCATCTATAACAACAGTTTCAATGTAATTTGTAGATGTGGCATAATCATTACAATCATTACTAGTTGTCAAATCGCGCTGTGGTTTACCCAAATTCATCGGCTCGGTTTGTTGTTTTGTCACTGGATTGGATATCGCATTAAATGCATTCAATTTAATAAATTGTTCCAATATTAGATTTTTGATTGCTTCTGATGTTGTTTCTATCGCGGGCAACTCTCCCTGTTCAGGTGATTTGACAACATCCGAACTTGATGTTACGGCACATTGTGATCGTGATTCGGATGGTGGACAAACCTCCTCGCGTTTCTTATAACTTAAATCTTTGGGTGCTTCATCCAGTATTACATCGTCGTTTAGCTTATCTTTAAGTGTAACGGGCGACAATAATGCTGTCATCTCTGTACTTTCATTTTTTTTGCCATCGTCACTTAAACTTATTTCCTCAACACTGGATTCTTTCTCAAATGTGTCCATAAAATTATTTGATTGAAATAGCTCACCATTGAGTCCCTCGATCTCGCCAGCTTCGTTAAAGGACAAACATTTAGGCGAGTCACCCACTACCTCGTCTATTAAATGCTGCGGTATGACGTCCGTAATTAAGTCCTTATGTGGCGCTTCCTCAACTTGTGGAGTGTTGAACGTTGTTGGCGCCACAGCCTCTTTAAGGGTATCAGTCTCCTGGATTAAATTGTTTTCACAGCTGCGCTTAACTATTGAATCGATGATGTCAGCATCGCTATTACCATTATCACCGCAGTGTTGCATTAGGTCTGCATCATCCAGTAGATCTTTAAGGTTTTTGGTGTCGGCATCAAGATTATTAATGGCGAAGGTAGCATTTAGTGTTTGTACCTTTACACCAATATCTTCATTATGATCGTCATCGTCGCAATCGGCCAAATCTACTAAAATATCTTTGGGCAAAAAATTCGTATTAAAAGTACTAACGTCGCAGTCGTTCGCAGTTGCAATGCAAGTTGTCTCTCCCTCGTTGTCACTGTCACAAATAATGGTAGGCAGGAAAAGTCCAGTTTTGGGACAAAGCTGCAAATGTGGCGTATGATGTTGATATGTTTCAGTTTCGTTTTCCCTTTCATTTGTTACAGCTTGTTCCTCTACATCTGAGAAAGCTACCGCTACCGCTTCAGTTTCTGTTTCAATTGACTGTTCTTTCGTATCACTATGTGAATCCATTATTACAGCCGTGCTAGTAGCAACAGTGTTTTGCTCTATTACACTATGGTCATTAACACATATTTCATTGAAATCTTGTATTGTCTCCAAATTTGATTGTATCATCTGTTGAATGGGCGCTAAGCTTTCTTCATTTAGGTTAACTAACTCTGTATCTAAATTATTATCCGCATTGATTTCTGAAGGCTCCTGCTGTATTTCCGCTTTTGGAATATTTAATCTAGTTGATTTTCGTCCCCTTTTACTTTTAGTTTTCTTATTCTTATGTTTCACCCTAGCAATGTCTGCGCAATTATTCGATTTTTCATTGACCAAGGTATCAGTAATCGCGTTTTTAATATTAGTGGCCACATTTTCTTCTGTTGGTTCCGAGATAAAGCTTTGCTTTTCAATAACCTCTGGTACAAATTGCCTACTTATATTTGCGCAGAAACTTTCATTGCACTTCTGCAATAAAGTATTCTCATAGATTTCACGTTTCACTTTTAATAATGGTGTTTGTAAGATTTTAAACATCTTCGATGTGGTTGGGTCGGTGCGTGGTATAGCCCGCCAACCATTAGAAGTCTTCGTTATACGTATACGGTTTCTCTTATCATAATCCTCGCAGCGCACTTCAACAATGCGCGTATCATCTTGTTTAACCCACAGAAAAATTGGATTGACACGTGCTACGGGATCATCACTCGTACTTTCCTTAATGGATTCCGTAGATTTTTCAGCCGCTACTATAGGTTTACTTTCTATGCGGCTATTCACTTTGGGTGTAAGCTTTTTTTCATCCTTTTTTGTTGTTGCTATTGGTGCAGCAGACGACAGAGTTGCGCATTCATCAGCCAGGTAACATTTTGGTTCGTTTTTGATGTCACGCAGTAGTCTATTTGTTGGACGGCTGGGATCATCAACCATCAAATGACCGAACTTGGGTTTTTGCGCTGTTCTCTTTTTATTTGACCCTCCACGTACCCGCCGGCAAGGTTGCTCTTCAAATACTAAAAAGATGTCACGCGCAACTCTTCTTCGCTCCGATTTTCTATGGAACACATTTTGTTCACCTGGTGTCTCAACCTCCGTCTTGATGGCTTTCTTCCTTGCTTTTGGTGTTGCATTGATGTTGGATCCAATTGCGGCGTCTTTTGCAAGCGCGTTGTTTACCTTCGGCATTTTTTAGGGCACCAGCAAAATTTGCTAACACCAACTAAAGGTGATTTTCATCTTCTGATTTCCAACAAAAGTTCCCATAAATTCCGACAGTAGATGATGTGGACCAAATCTACTTGCCTTATTCGTGTTGCCTTTATCGGTATTCCACTGTTTCCACCACTTTCAACTTCTGCAATATCGATTTTCATTGGTCCCTTAATTTCTTTTATATGAAGTTAACATCTGTGGAATACATTGCCCATATTAACATATTCGGATAATTTAATTACATTTGCAAATGCTCAATTTTTTACATTTTCGCTTGTTTTTACACTTTCGTTTTAAAATCGATGGAAAATTTTGTATATATCATAGTCACACCTGCAGGGTTAACATTTTATGGAAATATACGCAAAAGTGGAGTAGAAAGTGTCAGTGTTGTTAGCAAATATAATCTTCCCGTTTTGTAAAATATTTCCCAATTAGAGTCCGATTGGAACAAAATACACACAATTGGCATTTTTATAATTAGCATTTCATGATTCCATTATCCCATTTAGTTATGCTCTCTTGTCATTATATTATGTAAATATTTATTAACATATGTAAAAATAGTAAATAATATTTTTTTTTTTATTTTTTTTATTTATTTATTTGATTATTAAGGTACATGCACAAGAACCAGAGGTTTTAAATTACAGTGCATGTACTCGTAGATACCTAATTATAACATAAAATTTGTCTTAAATTTAGACTTAGATTTAGACTTAACAAAAAATACAAATATATGAATTTAAATAGATATTAAGATAGAAGATATAATAAGATTAGTAAGAAGGTTTAGTAGAAGAAAAAAGGGACAGAAGAGATCAATAGATTCAAAAAGAAGAGTTAATGGTATCCATATCAATTATTTAGTAAAGTGACACATGAGTTCACCTTTGCATCGCAGCGTGGTTTTATTATTCCTAATCGCTGGTGGTAAACAATTCCAAAGACGGACCGAGTACAGAAGGAATTGACGTTCAGAGGTCAGGCAACTCGATTTCAAAGACGAAATAGTCGGAAACCGGGAAGATCTGGTCCATGACAGTCGTTCCTTCAGATAACTCGGTTCCTTAGTTGTCATGACTTTATGCAATAACGTTAAGCACCTGACTTTGAGCATGTCATCAAAAGTTATAGAAAAGATTTTCAACGCGAATTCAGAAATGTGCTCATAACGTTTAATACCAAAAATATATCGCGCGATATTATTGTACAGAACATTAAGTTTTCTACTACATATATGTACTATCACAATTTGCAAACAATTCACAACCATATTCCGCAAAAATCCCTTCGATTTTCACATACATTTTATAGCAACAATTCTAAAACGAATTATGCACGCAATTCTCCTCTTGTTCGTGCTTTAAATGAGTTCAATTTAATCTCTAACTCTATCGAGCTCGATTTTTCTTTACCAAGCTCATCTTTTGTAAACATTTTGAACTCAATTATATAATGTTACTTGTTAATTAATTTAATTATTTTAGCAAATATTTTTTTCTTTCCCATAGTCTGTAAGAATTTATTGTTCATAGACTAAATAAAATTAAATAAATAAATAAATAAATAATAACGTCGGTAAAAGATACGTTTTGGCTAGAAAAAGTCGTATTTTTAACGGCGTAAAGTACTGAATACCCCACAGAGTCCGAAGCATGCCATATACTTTGTCAATAGTGCTAAGAATATGGTTGTTCCACGTCAAAGTTCTATTGAAAACTATTCCTAGGTTTTTTGCTGTGTCCACGTATTTTATCACAGAATTGTTGAGTTTTACCTCGTTATAGCCATCAAGGTTTAAATATTTCTTGTAGATAACAATGCACTGGGACTTGCTTGGATTAAGCGCCAAGCCATTGTCAGACGCCCACTGATTTAAGCAATATAAGTCTGTGTTTAGGTTAGTAATACATGCATTGACAGATACTAGGGGACAACAAAGATACAGTTGGACGTCATCTGCGTAAACGTGAATATTACTATATTTCAAAACAGTTGGAAGGTCATTAATGTACAACGTGAACAGTAGAGGACCAAGAATTGATCCTTGCGGAACACCTTTAGAAATAGGCAACGGGTTAGACACACTGTCACGTACACTTACGGATTGCGAACGGTGAAAAAGATAAGACTTTACTAGGTTTACTGCCGATGTTGAAAAGTTGAATAGGCTGTCAAGTTTTAAGTACATTAATTTGTGGTCCACGGTGTCAAAAGCTTTTGAGTGGTCAAGAAGAGTTAAAAATGTTACGTGATTTTTGTCAATATTTAGCCGAATATCGTCTGAGACTTTAATGAGCGCGGTAATACAACTTCTATTTGTAGTAAAGCCTGATTGGTGCGAGGTCATCAAGGAGTTCTTTGATATAAAGTGGTTGATTTGCTTGCTCATAATTTTTTCCAGTACCTTAGATAAATAAGGAAGTATCGCAATGGGCCTATATTCACCATTGGGCTTTTTTACCGGAATGATTTAGGCCATTTTCCAGCAGTTTGGAAATGAAGACGTAGTCAGAATAGTATTAAATGCATAGGTGATAAAAGTTAAAATTTTTGGCAGTAAACACTTAACAAATATTGGATGCACATCATCAAGACCAACAGCATTAGATTTAACACTCAGTATAGATTGGACAACATCACATTCATCAATACATTTAAAACAGAACCCAGGCACAGAGACAGTTTTACCAACATTATAACGATCATAACAGATATTATTATTACTACCAGCGGGCACTTGGACAAATTTTTCATTAAGCTCATTCACATTTTGTTCATAGAATTTAAATTTTTGTGCCTTAATGGCCTTGGTAACTTCTCTTCTTAGGATCTTGTAGTCTAGATAGTTATTTTCGGACTTGGATTGTTTCCATCTATTATACGCCTTATTTCGCTTGTCAATTGATTTCCTAATGTCATTATTGAACCATGGCTTGCTCCTCACTATGTTTGTTCTAGTAACAAGCGGTACAAACTTATCAAAAAGTGTGCTGATGTTTTTTTTGTAGAAAGCATATCTGTTCTTCCGCCGAAACCAAATTTTGAACAGATTTCCAGTCTACAGCGTCCACAGCTAACTCAAGATGGTTATAATTAATAATATTATAAAGTAAAATCGTAAATAAGAAAAATTAAATCATGCTTTGACAAGTTTGGTACAGATAGTTGGTCATAGAGAATTACTTTAGTCATTTCATTTACAAAGAATACGTCTAATAGGGTGTTGTTAGTTTGCGTAAAATGGGTAGGTATCGTATTGTTCACCGAGTACAGACCGAGATTTTCCATCGAGAGCGAGAATTTGGTTTCCGTTAGTAAGTTACAGTTAAAATCACCAGTTATAATAATGTCACTATAGTTTAAACTCAGATTTTCAACAAAATCAACGAAATTGGAATATGCAATCTGGCGATTAGGTCTATATACACATCCAACTAAAATTGTATTTGTTTTAGATGCCAGCTCGACGAAAATATACTCAACACTTTCTAAAGGTTCAGATTTACATTTAAGTTTACACGAAATGCCAGATTTTACATATGTATGTATATAGCGACACCACCACCATTCCCGATTCTGTCTAGACGAAACACTTTATAGCCACTAATACATATTAAGTTATCAATATGACACGAAGAGAACCAAGTCTCAGATACACATACAACATCAACATTGGAGCATTCAAATATGTATCTAAATCCGTCAATTTTAGGTTGGAGGCTTTGGGCATTAAGATGGCATACTCTTAGACCGCGTTTTTGATTGCCAAATCAAATTATAGGTGCCGTCTTTGGAGCCACCATGTTTTTTACTGTTCATATAAACAATGCAGAGCAATAAACGCTGCACACTGGGGGCGATGACAAATAATAACCACATATACATACATAGCACTCAGAATGGATAAAGGGGTAAGGTGAGAAAAGAGAAAGGTAAAGCGAAGCAAGATATAAGAAAAGGAAAAAATACAAAGAACATTACAATAAATCTTAGAAACTAGTCATTTGCTGTCAGCAGTTAACGCTTTAATTTCATCTATGCTGACTACTTTAACCGCGGCTTCATTTGGCCGCACACGAACAAACACCTGTCCCTTAAAAGAGAAGGCAGATGTTACACACTTTTGCCTTTTCAGTTGAGTGGCGAATTGCATCACCGCACGCGTACTCCTGGTGAGAGATTCATTTAGATGTATTGTTCCTTCGGATTGGCGCCCAATATCACTTAGCTCAATACCTCTTTTGTTTAATTTGAAAAACTTGGCAGCGGCAGCAAATAACAGGGAGCGATCATGGGAGGAGACCAGTTTAACAATCAGCGGTGTATTTTTCGCTTTGCTGTTGCGAACACGAAAAGCCGATCGATATGGGAGAGGATTCAGCTGCATAACTTGACAGATTTTATTGATTGATTTTATTATATGTATGTATATTTCTACGGCTTTTGAGGCCTAAACTTAAATACACAACTCATTATCTAGCTTCTGGGACAAGCCAGGGGAGACACCCACTCACCTACTCTAGGAGTGTGATGCTATAGCGCGACGAAGGGAATGATGGCTTGGTCAGATGTGGTCAAGGGAAGATCATATACACTCCCTGTCACCGGGATCCATTTTGAAATTTATAGATGCTCTCGGTCCAGGCGATGTGTTATAACAGAGATCTTATAAGTTCTCTGGTTATAAGGCACAGAGGGCACAATAGGACGATTGGTCGCAGTGCGATCCTCACTCATTTATGTATATATCTATATATCTAGTACTTTCTTTTCAAAATTTCAACGAATTTTAATGTCATTATTGACATTAGGTTTTAATGCATGATGACAGTGAACTCGTAAGAATCTGTACATTTTAGATTCTTCCGTCTTGTAACTATTCGCAATGATTAAGTATTTATAGACGCAGAGTCTCCAAATAACAAATTTATACTGCATTGTCATCGGATTTTGAACTATGTTTAAATATTGAAGCCTCTAGCTAAGTGACATATCGATCGCAATATTGCACATAGACTTACAACAAATTGAGTTGATATAAACTCGGCTGAAAGGGCGCCAGGAACTGATAAAGTTTATGCACTAGCTCACATGCAAAATTTGTTCGGACAAGTGTACCCTGCACAATACACAAAAAGGGTGATCCTAAAATATCCTCCAAGTCAATATTTTTATTATCTCGTATGAGGTTCTATCGATCGTATTGTGGTGGATCTCAAATCGAGCAAATACAATTTTGATCGGTTTTAAAGTCGATTTCGAAGGCATAAGAAGTTGTAGGTCCTTCTTTTGAAGTATAATTTAATGACGCTTATAAGAAATGGAAGGAGAAGCCCAATTATTTTAGTATTTTTACTTTGCTAGCCTCGATGTTCCTAATTAGAAACATATTGTTATTATTGTGCCCAAAATATCGAGAAGGTGAGGATATACAGATACATAGTTTGTTTCCAAAGTTTTTATTATTGGTTACCGACATTAATTCATAGTCCAGACATTAACTTGATCCAAGATCTTATTGCCGGATTGGACAAACGTGTATAAATTCCTGGATAATGAGGATCTGCACAGCCGACACCCCAGCTCACTACTCCGATCAGTATATTATCACTCTTTATTGGACCACCGCTATCGCCTTGACATGCATCCGTATTATGCGCAGCAGCACAAAACATTCTGCAAATTTGTTTAATCTCGTGATAAATAAATTACAAAATATTATAATATTTATAATTCTTACGCTTCCGTTATAACGCCTTGTGTTTCCATCGATTCTCGACACTTTTGTTGGTTTACAATTCTAACGGTCGTATACTTTAAAAGAGTTGATAAGACGTGTTCGGAGGAGCTCATATGCCCCCAGCCACTAACGATCGCCTCCTTATTGTCAGTGATCACCGCTTCTTTAAGGGGAATTTTAATGGAATGCACAAACTCACCCCGCAATTTATTTTTCCTCGTTCGCAATAGCGCAACATCATAGTTCATCGTTTCACTATTGTACAAGGGATGTTTATATATTTTATCTATCGAAACGACTTCACCACCACTGCCACGATGTGAACTGCCGATACGTAAGGAGAATACCCTTGGCTGATTTTCGAAAGATTCAATACAATGAGCGGCCGTTATTACCCATTGAGCATCAATAACGGCACCACCACAAACATGTATTGAATACCGACGTACTGAAACCTACATACATACATACATAAATATGTATGTAGAATTGTTGTTTTTATTAAAATCTCAAAATACCTTGAAAGTGCTTACTTGATATGGAAAATCTTGCATACGTCCTTCTTTCCCATTGACAATACGAATTTGTGCGGTTGAGTGTGTGATGAAAATGGTACCGAGTAGAGCCAGAAATAGCCACATTTTCGCCAATGAAGCGTGCTATTCTGTTCTTCTGGAATACTATATAAAAAATGTTGTGTTTCATGGAAATTATTAGGGCATTGTGTCCAAATTAATCAATGATTACATGTTCATGGTAATGTTTTGCGAGTAAAGATATGAAATTCTTTTTTAATAATGAGATATGATTGTAGTTTTTTCCTAATGAAGACAGGTTCTGATAAGACAAGAAGTTCGTGACGAAGGTAAACATTTGGATGAAAATGATTCATTTGTTTAATTTTGCGAGACGATTTCTTTCATTCTGTGTTGCACAAATTAAAAATTTGAAATCATTTGAGATTTTATAAACTCTCTAATATTTAAACAAAAATTTTACAATTGGCGATATGGAATTGTCAGACCGTATTTTTGGACCTGGAAGCTGCTTGCAAACATATAATTACTAAATATTGTGAGCGCAAGTTTCAAAGGAAAATATATAGACAATTATTAAATCTCCTTTTATTATATTAAATTTAAATTTCTTAAATCAAGCGGCTAAAACCCCACGTAACGTTCAGAAGAAATCGAGATAGACATGCATTATTATGTTTATATGTATCAGGGTTGTGCGTTTATAAGTGAATTATTATTTAAAAAAAATGAAATAAACTCACAAATTGGGTATTTTTAAATGAAAACCAAATTTTCAATCAGCATTATAATAACTTTGAGAAGTCAATACATATTTATTCGTCTCTCCAATCGTTTTGAATATCGAATAAATTTTCGATAATCTTCCAAAAACTTGTAATAACGACTGAAAATGTATTTGTTTTTCAATTATTAAATTTTCTAAAAACGTCCATTTCATTCATACGCCCCCGCCACCCAACTGTGATACTCACACGAACGCACGCATACTCACAAGCACAATAGCAGGTGGAGGCTGAGATTGAGACTATGCTAATGTGATGGGCGTTTTACTAAATATTCAAATGGAAAATAGAGAATGTATTCATAAATGTTCTATATTGAATGAAGAATCAATTTTCATTCATGATTCAAATAGGTTTTAATAACAAATGAATTTGTTTTGATGTTAAGTGCATTCTTGAATGATAGAGGGAGCACTTCTGCGCACAGTTTAAGCACGATGCAACGAACCATAAATGGCACATTCCGAGGTACCGTTACTTTGGTTGTACACTTCCGACAGTTTTTAAAACAACTAAAAATCGTTTATACACATTATCATTTTTTTTTTGTAATTAATTAATTAAAACTTCGTGTGCAACTTAAATTGAATTAAAACACGTTGAACAGTAAATTAGCTTTGTTTCATTTTTTTTTACTTCATAATCTTTGTACAGTCAAATACCGTGGAACCGCGTGTTCTCGTGTTCTATCGTACTTGCCGCTTAACGGTAGCAGCAGCCACCACTGTGAAGAAGATGGTCATACGGTGGTGAGGAACCAGCTGATTTCCAGAACATGTAAAATTACGTTGACAGTACACGATCGTACTCGTTCAGAGAAGGAGTGGCCATAGCAGCTGTAGTGAAGTGTAACAAAACAAACAGTGCAGTATTTCAAAATGAAGTCAAAGATTATCAAGCAAACAGAAACGACGCCATTGCGGCATTAAGGCAAACGACATAGATCAAATACAAAATCAAGAAACTTTGGACTTATTTTCCAAGACAAAATAAGAAAACCATGGTTCACTTACAAATACTTCAAAAGTTAAAGATTATCAAGCAAACAGAAATGACGCCATTGCGGCATTAAATAAAGCAAACGAAGTAGTACAGTTATATCCGTATATATACAGTTATAACAGTGCAGTATTTCAAAATGAAGTCAAAGATTATCAAGCAAACAGAAAGAACGCCATTGCGGCATTAAAGCTAACGACATATGTATATACCTACAACAAAATTTACCTACAGAAATTCTTTAAAATAGCCTAATTAAACATTTAACCAGAGTTATAAAATCCGAATAAGTTATGGCGTTATAACTTCACAAGAAGTCGGGCAAAGTTAGTCTCTCATACCCAGTGTGAGAGCAACCTAAATCATCAAACAAACAAACAAAATTACATCACCCTAATTCAATCATTCTCATTTTTACCACTAACCTAATTTCGTAGAAATACGAATATAATAATATAGCTTTCGAGATTAAAATATCAAGTGCTTTTTCTTGTTGGTTTATTGTTGAAATTCACAGCCAAATAACCTAAGTGTAGTATAAGTTTTTTAGTAAAGTCACTTCTCAAACCCAAAAATTTATGTCAGATGTCAAGGGTTAATAACAACAGCTGTATGGTTACCACACTGTCTACATTTGAAGTTTACATGTCATATAGTGACGTTTTGTCCATACATTTTCTACTATATTTAGGAATTAATTGGTAAAAATTTTAAATAATGCTACATAAAAACTTGTTGGCAGAAATATTTGCAAATTTGATAATCGGCAAAAATTAACAATATGCCCCCGAGCAAACTAGACAGCCTTTACCGTCGTATGTTGATTACGCGGTTTTTTGAAAAGGGATGGGGGACACCTGAAAATTTACAGCGGTAAGATAAGAATCTTTATGTAAGAGTTGTTTTTTTTATACAACTTAGCAATGTTCGGAGAGAAAATATTATTATTAAATACATATATTTTAATATTTCAGTTAAAAGCCACGCGAACGTCGCAGAAAGTATATATACATACATACAAATATGCATATAATCTCTGTTATATGGGCATTTCCATCTTGGCGCAAATAATTGAAACACTTTACATATAGTAAAAAGTTGTGTTCGGAGATTACAAACAACTGAATCAATAACGTTTCGTAAAGTGACATTAAATATGCCTTCCAGTGGAAATGTCCATATTTTAAACATACTTAAGCATAAAACTATCTCGAGTGTATTCTAAATTTTCCCTTTACCCTCTAGGTTATTCGAGTTTCGTAAAATTATATCTCGAAGGGAGACTTGTTATAAATTAGTTCCTCAAGATTATCCGGTGGAAATTGTTAAGCAAGAGAAATATTCTGATTGTTCCATTTTGGAAGGAAAATTTATGACGCCTTTTGAACTACATTTACCAGGTGTAGTGCCAAAGGCGGCTCAGGAAGCTCATTTTCAAGTGATATTGCCAAAAAAATGGAACGACGAACGATTAAAACCAATGTGTATCCACTTAGCTGGCACTGGAGATCACGTATGTATCTTGTAAGGGATAATAAGTAAATAATATTAGTAGAATAAATACCACGATTGGTGCTTAAAAATAATTATTTAACATACATACATACATACAAATTGTGAATGCGGCCACAAATCTGTAAAGACACAGATACTTAAAAATGCACTATGCAAGCAAATGAAAGAATGTATGTATGTCGCTATGGATACCTAGTACATGCAGCTCAAATGCAATAGAGATTAAATAATCCAAATTATTTTGATATACTCGTATGTAAATATATCGTATATGCATCCATATAAGCCGAAAATGTAATAAACAATTTTCCGATCTAAATATAAAATTATGAGCATGCGTGTGTACATATACATACATATGTATGTATGTATATATGCATAAGTATATACTAACATTTGATTATCAACAACCGGTTGCCTTATACAAGTATAAGAGTACTCAATAAATTTAACAATAAAAACAAAACTATTTTAATTTTTCCTTACAGTTTTATTGGCGTAGAAGAAATTTTGTTGCAAAGCCTTTGCTTAAGGAAGCTAATATTGGAGCTATAATATTAGAAAATCCGTTTTATGGACTAAGGAAACCAGATCAACAAGTGTAATTAGCATATTTACATAATTCGTAACTGTACCAATTGATTTTTGGTCTTACTCTGCATAACAGTGCGTGATTTAAACTACTCTAAATTGGAATACTGTCATTTTTTTTTTTTTGCTACACATACATATGTACATATATGTTGTATGTTTATTTAATTTATATATTGGTATATGTATTATTTTTTTTTCAGGCGTTCAAATCTACAAAATGTGTCTGATATATTTGTGATGGGCGGTTGCCTAATACTCGAATGTTTGGTTTTACTGCATTGGTGCGAAAGGAATGGTTTAGGTCCGCTGGGTATAACTGGATTATCTATGGGAGGGCATGTAAATCAATATTGTCTAACTAAATTTTATTCAACAATTTTTATGCGTTTCGTTCCATTGCAGATGGCGTCTTTGGCGGCTACGAATTGGCCGAAACCGCTTGTGCTGGTACCATGTCTTTCTTGGTCGACCGCCGCGTCCGTGTTTACAACAGTAAGTATATAAATATTTAAAAAAAAAATAAGTATAATAGGACAGTTCTCAGAGCAAAAAAATGCTTAGTATAAGTTTTTGAGGGCAGGATGTATATTTATTTAGTGTCGCGTAAATAATTTTAATTTTTAAATGAAAACAAAAAAGCATAGATTATTAATTCATACAAACGTACATATGTACATATGTATATCGTCTTTAAAAAATTTGGGGTTGTTTAAAACTTATTCTGTTTATGATTTGATTGAATTTTTGTATGATTTCTTAAATCAGAAAGTTACTTAATAAACATCATCTTAAAAAATTCACCGAAAAACCAAACTTTAATATTTTTATGAATTTCTGATTACATTATTTTTCTGAAGTGCAAGCCTATTAATAAATAATTTAATTACTTCTTTTTTAATTTTCAAGGGTGTGATGAGTCAATCCATAAATTGGGATATGCTTGAAACTCAATATCATTCCGATGGTAAATTCAGTGAACGCTTATCGAAAATGGTTACTGTTGTAGATGAAGCTTTTGCTGCTGGACAAAAATTTATAAAGAACTTTAACCAATCATTGCAAGCCCTCAAAACTGATATTAGCGATACGAGACACGTACAAGAGCTGGTTGCTGATAAAATAGTCCATAAATATGTAGAAATAAACAATCACAAAAATACCATCGAAAACAATAATTCAATTTTCCTAAATTCAAACAAAGCGAATGATGACAAAAATGGTGGAGGTGCTCAGCTAATGAGCAGTGAAAATTCGACCAAGGAACTGATAACAGAAATCCAACAAAAAAAGGAAGAATCAGCTTTAACAAAACTAATGAAATATATATTGCCAATGGCAGCACAAAGGGACAATAAACGTATAGATATAACAAAAACAAATTGGTGGGAACGGGAAGCTTTGCAGTTTATGCGTGGCATGATGGATGAATGCACACATCTCAAAAATTTCTCGGTACCATTCGATACATCGCTAATAATAGCTGTCTGTGCTAAAGACGATGCTTACGTGCCACGAGAGGGCTGCACAAGTCTGGAGGAAATTTGGCCGGGAGTGGAAGTGCGATATCTAGATGCAGGGCATGTGAGTGCCTATGTTTGGTATCAAAAACTATTTAGGTGATACACAGTTGCAAAATCAAATTGATTCATATTTTAATTATGTATGTCTTCTAACTACTTTAGATGTTGTATTATCGAGGCGTTCGAGAGATCTAAGAAAACTTACATTGTGGACAATGGGAAAATAGGCGAAGATTTGATACCAACATTAACATATAAGGAGCTTGTTAAAAAATATACAAATTCTATTTAATGCTTTTATAATGATATACACAATTTTTAACTGATTTACATAACTGCAAATATAATGTAAAGTAACTTTTTATGTCTTTGTATTTTAAATTAGTTTGAATGAAATTGTTTGCGTTATAAGCGCTGTAAGCGAAATATGTAAAAAGTTGTCAAAAGTTAAAAATTTTAATATACAGTTAAATATTTATATATTTTCATATTCAAAGTGTATTTCCTTGTAAAGTTTACGCTTTCATTATGACGGTAAGATTGTATTGATTAATTTAACAGATGCAATGATCGACGTAACCATTGTATTTTTTTCAAGGTTGGAATGATGGCTTTTATTTACAGAAATTTTGTTAGGGTTGACGCTGTCTAAAATAATTGAAATTTATTACATTATCGTCGCCAACGCAATAAAAGCTGCTAACTCTTTTTAGTTAAAATCATTATGTGTACCCTTTTCCAACACCTTGTATACACCATTTATTGACTTAACAAAAAATTATTTTTTTGTCTTAAGTTTTAAACTTAACAAATATACCTTAGTTTTACATGAAACGTAAATTAAAACAAAATTTTGAAGTTTGTCAATTTTATTTTCAAATATTTCTTAGCGATTCTAAGTGCTTTGAAAATTCGGGACTATCATTCAAAGTATGTACATACATATATACATATGTACTTACATATGTATGTACATATGTAGGAACGCATATGCTACGTTCGGACTAAGAGGGATTCGGTGATAGCTTTTTTGTAAATTTCAAGAAAATTTCGAACACGATAGATTCTATAATGGCCCTGATTATTTGCTATTTCTCTTTCCGCTAGTATGAAAAAGTAATTATGGCCGAAAAATGGAGTTTGCAGCTTTACCGCGGTTGCAACGTTGTACTCAGTTATGTCTTTTAATACTTGTCATATTTTTCGAAAATTAACTTTTCTTTTATCAGATTGTATATCTACATATGTAAGTAATACGCATATCAAATTTTCGAGAATCTACAACTTAAATTAAACGTACATAAGTAGATATAAGTATATATATTGTTTTTTAAAATCATATATACGATCGCAATACGGCTTCCAAAAATGTACTGAGACAACTTTAAGGTCGTTTCACCATGGCATTTCCCCATTCGGTGGAAACAGATATGTGGATGGTCGATTATTCGTTAATAACTTGCATGCTAGTCAGTACTAGATCAGTGAACAAGTGGCATCCAACGAGGCCATTACCCGCCATTTCACTCTTATTTCTGGGTGTATTAACAGGCGAATTCTAATTAAAATGCTACGGTTTTTCAAAAATAAATTACTTACTTATGTGCTATGTACGTTCCTTAATGCAACTTAAATGCGCACTCACGCGAACACAACCAAACGATTATCACAAAACTCGATCAATACAATGCATATCGATATATTTGTATTATGTTGTCGGCGGCTTGTGTAACCAGCGGAAGATGCCATTTTGTCAATCGAATAAGATCTGGAAAGAACACCATTGCGATACAGCAGAAAAGAATTGGGAGTGATTTTTTACCATCTATCACTCAAAATTAACAACATTGTAGTTGAAAGAGTCTCTAACATCAAAGAAAAATTCAATATTGTAAAAAGCTAACAAAAATTCGTTGAAATCCGATTACGGAATTTAAAGGAACGAAAAAAAGTATACACGAAATTTTTGTGAGCTAAAAAATGGCAGACTCAGATAAACAGCTACCGATTGAGCAGCAACAACACCAGCAAGATGTTCAACAAGATGATGCTGCTCAGGCCCAATTGAAGTCGCTGCCACCCAAGGAAATCATTGGTAATTATTGCAAATTATAAGCTATAACATGTGTGTAAAGTGTAAAATTTCAAGAAGCATGACGTCCGCGTGATTATAAAATTTATTTTTATGTCGTACAAAGTGTCTGGGGGATTTTAAAAGTTACAATTAAGAACTATAATCGACGTGTGTTTGCTAAAATCAAAGCATATTTTTTTCAATGACATAAATAATGCATCGTGGTGCGGCGCTGAAAATAGAAACATTTTACCTAAATACACACTCGACGCCATTTTGTTGGTACAATGTGCGCGGTCGCCGGCGCGTAAAAGTTCTGTTCGTCTACCACCCGGTCACAGCTGTCTTGCTTGTTCAATACAACGTGGTTGGTTAAAAAATTAAGTGTGGAATATGACAAATTGTTATTTTTAAATACATTCATATTCAAAATATTTGTTTTTTACAGCTACCAAAGTAACTGGCACCGTGAAATGGTTCAATGTAAAGAGCGGTTATGGTTTCATCAATCGAAATGACACCAAGGAAGATGTTTTCGTACATCAAAGCGCCATTGCAAGAAATAATCCGAAAAAAGCTGTGCGCTCTGTTGGTGACGGCGAAGTTGTTGAATTCGATGTGGTTATTGGCGAAAAGGGTAACGAAGCAGCCAATGTGACTGGCCCATCCGGGGAACCGGTACTTGGTAGTCAATTTGCAGCAGATAAACGCCGTAATTATCGTCCATGGAATAACCGCAATCGCCGCAAGCCTCAAGGTGGTCAAGGACAAGACGGAAATGAACAACAGGGTGCCGATGGCGAATTAAGATCAGACGGCCAGCAGCAGCAGCAGCAACAACGTCCGCAACGCAATTACCGTCGGACAAGTGGTCCTGGGGGACCTGGCGGACCAGGTGGTCCCGGTGGTCCCGGTGGACGAGGCAATCGCGGTCGTCGTTTTAATAACTACTATCCACGAAATCAAGGCAGACGGTCAGGTGGTGGCGGCTATGGTGGACTGATAGAGGGAGGCAGTGACCAGAACGCTGACTCCACACAAAGAGGCGGTGATGGTCAAGGTTTGCCCTCGCGACGTGGAGGGCCACAAAAAAATTACTTCCGTCGCAACTTTAACAATGGCGGTGGTCGACGTGGTCCACGTGAAGATGATGGTAAGTTTTAAATATAAACAAGTTTACTTTACGTGTGTACGAGCACACTTTCATACATATATATATGTACGTCTGTGTTCACAATAATAGGAACGAATTAAAAATTGATATTTTTTGAAACTTGTACCTATTTATTTATTTATTTTTTGATAATTTCCATTTAAAATGTATTAGGATCTATAACCGAAAGCTTATATGAAACTATCTTTAACTAAACAAACTTTTTATTCAGTACTTTTAGGAAAGTGCAAGTCTCAGTTGGCTAAAAAGTACTGTTGATTTATTAGTATTTTTTTAGCGTTCTCTAGAACCCATCAGCAAAATAAACTTTTTTAATTTCGTTGGCAGTTTTTAGAAATTTGTTTAATTTTTGCGAATTTCGTATAGGCTTCGAAACTTTTATTTATATGGCTTCAGATTGTTCTAAATTTTAAAAGAAAATTATGAAAAATAATAAATATTCATAGAATTTAATTTTATATTAGTAATAACATAAAAGCAATTGCATTTTAACCGTGAATCCATGTGTTATAGTTTTAAAAAAATTTCAATGAAATGATTATATGCCATGTATTTTGTTTTTGCTTAACTGTACTGAATGTCAAATTTCTGTAGGTAATTTACATAGCCAGCCAATCAGAACGAAGCCAATGGCGTTCAGTCCAGCAAGGCGAAAAAATCAGCTGGCTCCTTAACAACACCACCATGTTAAATTCGCCTTGCTTAACTCCAATTCATAATTAAAATACCAGTTAAACGAGCGCGCTAATGGTGGCGTGGTTTCGAGTCCCACATAAGCCGTTAAGAAAGAAATCTGATCTCCAAAATATCAGCTATAACTTCAACCAATTGTGGTGTTGTTTTTTTTCTCTCTTATTTTCCAACAAAACTTGGCCTTTAGCTTATTGAAACAAATAATGAAATAATAGATGGGTAGAAAAGAACTTACCACGCAATAGTTTTTATGGGTGCAAATAACCAAATTACAAATAATATAAATATAAAATTTTCTGATATGTTTTACAGGCAATGGTGGACAAGGTCCTCCTCGCAACAATCGCCCTAGACGAAACAGAAAACCTAGCGGCGCTGGAGGTTCCTCTGGTGGCGAAGGTCAACAGCAACAGCAACAGCAGGTAAACTGAATTGCTAAATACAGCGAGCTAGATGCAGTTGTTGTTTATGGCAGAGCATTAGAATCGGTGGTGATGAAATCATGTTGTCACAAAAACCTACAACATACATACAAACAAACATATTCTATATGCATACATACATACATATATCACGCACGTAATATTATAAAGCGTAACGTTTTAGAATTCAGTTAAGTTAATAAACAGCCGGATAGACCATCTTTATTTCCAAACATTTATAAAAGTATATATACATAAATACTGCCAGAAAGCAGATGTAAACCTTAATTTTCCATCAAAAAAAAAAAATTCAACAATCAACACTCAACTGAGTATAGCTTAGAAACAAATCGTTTAATATGAAAAACATATGATATACACTCATGGAATGTTCGTTAACGCTGATACTGTTCTAATTTACATATATTAAAGTTTTGTTTTCCTTTGTTATATATATATTGTTAATTTATAAACATATTTTCATGCTCAAACATACATTTATTTACCACCCAAAAAACAACAAACTAACGTAAACTTCTTTATTTTTATTCATTGCTTTATTATATTTTATATTGATTTTTCATTTATTTTATTTTCCATTCTGCATTCCGTTCCGTTGTTTTACCCGAAAATACCTCCTACGCTTTTGAAAAAATGTCATCAATTTGGACAACTCGAACCATCCATATCCGACATCCAAATATCCCGTCGCAATACCAAACAATCCAACTTCCGCTCATCAACTTGAATATGTACGTGTAGGATGTTGGTCACGAAGTGCAGAATACCACAACAGAAAGTTCAGCATAAACCCGGTTTGAGGTTAGGTGGCGCTTATGCGATTCTACACTGAATATTCAACCCAACAACCAATTCTAAAGCAGCAGAGTCGAGCGTTTAAAAAAATAGCTCGTTTAAAATAAACAAATGAATTTTGCTTTTCCTAAAACAGGACTCATTGGAATGCATAACAGACTACTATAAATCAAAAAACCAAAAAAAAAAATCGATCAATTCTAAAAACAAAATGTTATCTACGTAAAGCACGAATGTAAATTCAATATAAATGCAATGCGTAAGAAAATTAAAAACAAAAAAAGTAGAACTGGGACCACCCGGTAAGCGTTTTAAGTTAAAATTTAACGTTTCAGCTGCCTTTTCTTTTTCTGCGTGAACTTAGTATACTGACTGATGGTAAAATGATAAATCAGTCAAAATAATAAAACCCTTCTTGATCCTATTTATTATTACAATTTCTTATAGTAAACTTTAAAATGTACATACATATGAACGTCATATTTGTGCATTATTATTATAAAATATTTATTTAAAAACAAAAAAAAAAACAATGAGTGCGCCTAAGTTGAAAGTTGATTTGCATTAAAACTCGATAATTTCGCTGTAGCATGTTAATGAGATAAACATATGCATACATACATACATGTGTGTGTATAGATGGTTCTTAAATATATATATATTTTTTTAATTGACATTCAACTATATATCTACATATTTAAGTTAGACACACGCATTGTAACCATTTTTTTTTTATTTAGGCTATAATGCCACATTTTGTGTCAAAACTTATGCATCGTTAGTTTAATTTATACGATATTTTCTTAACTATTATGATGAAATTAATTATAGATGCATACATACATACATATATAGTGCATATGTTCAAATATGTTGTTTTCATAAACATTGCCACAACACTTCACAATAAATTGTAAGTTTTTTTCTTTTTTATGTGAATCCACTTTCAATGAGGCTCATTTTGTTAAATACTTAACTCGCACCCAAAATATTTTCTGCCTAATTTAATATTAGTAATATACATATAAACAAACATTTCAGTGTGCAGATTGAAAAAAAAAAAAAAAAAAAAAAGCTAAATTCATTTAACAAATCGTTAAGGCGGAACATATGATAATGTAAAGTTTTAAACGGATATTTGTGTCAAATTTTTGATCACATTATTTAATCATGTTTTTTTTTTTTTGTATTCAAAAGTAACATATAACCATTACGCGTTCTCAGTGTTCTTAAAGAGCATACTCATGCATCATAATTATATACACTTAAATGTCCAAAAGAAGCATAAGCGCATACAACCGTAATCTTTTGTTTTTGGAAAAAAACACAAAAAAAATTGTAAAACCCCAATAAATCTAATTAGAAACTTATCTGTGTTTAGTCTTCTTTATTTGTATTAGTCAAACGTGAACTTCAAGGTGAAACAATGCTGAGTTCCGTTTTGAGTGTAAGCGAAAACAGGTAGGCAACTGGAGTTGCAAGTGACGTGTACCTTGCATACGAACTTTTTTACAAACCGTCGTACATATCTTTTGAAATAATTGTTGATAAACGCGAATATATACTTGACTTAATAAACTGATATAATTATGTCATCGCAATACTAAAATATATTATTTAATAAAATAACTTCGAGGAAATATTTTTTTATATTTTTGATCAGAAAAGTACAATTCAAAAACGTTCGATGAATTTAAATTTTTATTAGTATTGCTTAGAAAAAAACCAACAGAAGTTGAGATTTGTGGAATTGGTGACAGGTAAAAGAGGCTCGATTTTTGCAAAACTTCTTTGTAAGCTATTGCATGAATCGCTCCTTTTTGCTAGCAAAACTCTCACAACACTTTAGGGTGAGATATGTTTCATACCAGAAGCTAAGAGTATGTAGCTCCGCACAATATTCTTTCAAACCATATATTTAAATAACTTTCTTCAGAGGATGTTGTACACCAAAATTTCTTTGCTTTACCATATCTAATACGTAATTTCACAACAATAAATACGTATAGGAAATCAAAATTTATTGTACATATACGTAAGAAAATAAATGAAGTAGGTAGTTGCAGTTTTAATTTCAACCTTTGCAATTTTTTACTCAATTATTTTTAAATGCAATAACTTGATCTGTGACGCGAGTTATTAAAGCATAGAGATCATTGTGTTTCAATTTTGAACTCCACATATTTAGCAATGCGTTATAAGCAATTTCTTTGGGAGTGCCTAAAATATATAAATTAATTAAAATTATATCAAATGCAATAAATTGATATCATGTAATTACCACTTGATGGCGGTGTAACTAATGTGAGAAAGATAATAATTTCATCAGCAATTGGAGTATAAGTATCGCAGATGGTGTGTAAAGCACGAGCTGCTTCTGCAGGTATCTTAACGCATATAGTTTTAAATTATATGCATATGTACATATATAAATATTAAACATTATACCTCGTTCAAATTAACAATAAGTGCAACGCTTCTATCCTTGATTTTTTCTTTGAATTTCTGAATAGCGTGCCCATAGTCCTGCATTGTATCAGACGATGTAAAATCGTTATTGCTCATTTCCGCTAACTTAAGCTGTCCGCCTTTGAAAATTATTAGTTGTGTTTTGTTTAATATAAAGAAGTGAATGTATTGATCTATAGGAACCTACCGAAACATTCAGCTGTCTGAGCAGCAATGTCCTTGACAAGCTTACGCATTCTCTTACCGCGCTCATGAAGGAAAAGATATACCGCAGGACTTTTGGAGTACCCTTCTATTATAAGCTTTATATTAATGGAAATATTACGCCATATTTCTGGATCCTGTTCCGGATACATAACATTAAAATCCTTGAATGAACAGTCCTTTGCATAATAAGCCGGCAGGACAGATTTAAAAAACCAAAAAGCAACCAAGGCACACAGGACTTTAAAAATAAAGCTCATCTTTTGCGAATGGACTACGCTTTCCTTTGGGTGTAAGGGCGCCGATTCTGGAGTTATACTTAATGTTTCGCGTGTAACGCTAGTGCGGTCTTCTTTACTTTTATTATGGTCGTTTTCATGCTTTCGCTGTGAAATTTGTCTGCTTGAGTTAGGCGAATTCGAGTTATCCTCGAATTTATTAGAATCTTCATCGCTACTATTATCTTGTTTGTCAAAAGGCGTTCCAGTAAAACCCCTTCTTGGTCGAATATGTAGTAATTGCGGAGAAGGCATACCTCAAATATTTTACCGAAAACTTTTTTTTTAAACCGATATACTATGTGATAAAAGCTTTTATTTATTTTTTTTTTTTTGGTTATGAAGTACACCATCAATGGTGTGTAATGGCAGGAGTTTAGTTAATCCTTATAATGCCAGGTTATCTTTCAGCTTGTATTTTGTATTAATAATTATTTGGTTATATCCGTTTATAAGAATTCGCGATGCATATGTTTTATTAATGCTCGTTTACGTCCATTGTATCGTAAGGAAATATGATTCTTCTCGTTTGACGTTTAGAATAGTGGAGCCATATTACATGAATTTAGCTTGTGGCATATAAATGTATGCTTAAAACCGACAGGGCAAAAATAAGGAGTGCCTCCACTTATATTTTATATACCTTAAGAAAGGTAAATTAATTTTATCTTTATCAAAATGAATTTCAGTACTTGCTAATTTAGTTTACATATTGGAATTTTCAGCAAAATGCATACAGATTGATGTTTTTTTTTTAACTATTTACTATTTTCTTAGAAGAAAGTCTTAATAACTAGTTGCTAATTCAGTTATAACTTTTGTATATTTACATTGATTTTTTTTTTTTTTTTTTTTTTTTAAATATGTAGGTACCTATTAATTTCAGTTGCATATAAGAACTTTTAGAGTTTATATAGTTTACATATTCTAATTTTAAGTGGTATACATATGTATATATATATTTTAAATTACATAAATTACATTTTTTTTCTTTTATTTTATATATGTATATATATATTTTTTTTTTTTTTTTTTTAATATTTTCAATCAACTCTGTTTTTTAATTTAGAGTCGAAAAAGTGTTTCTTGTTGCTTCCATATATATTTTTTGGTTATTGTTTCAATTTCAATTTAATTTTTTAATTTTTTTTTTTTTTTTTTATTTTTTTTTTTTTTTTTTTTTTATTAAGAATGTATCATATCTGATACAATTTTATTTTTCTACCTTTAAGGATTACAAACAATGTGCTATTTCGCTGACATGCAAAAAGCTCACTAGATCTATATAATGAGACCAATTTCTGGATTTAAGTAATTCATTTAAGTTTCTATACATATTAAAAATTTTAAATCTACCTCTTTCGGTAGAATGTGCTCGGCATTCAAAAATCAAGTGCTCCGCTGTCTCTGGTATATTGCAAACAAAACAATCTCCCGAAATATTTCTATTAAACTTACTTAAGTAATCTTTGCTATATGTATGAGCTAACATAAGTCTGTTTATTAGTTTAACGTCATATGCTTCCATCTTGCATTTCTTGCTTTTATACCACGGTATTTTGTTAATCTCTGGAAAAATCTCCACTAAATTTCTACCTTTGACTAAACTTATATTTTTGAATTCTGTTTCCCATTTTCTCCATATTGTGGTTTTTAATCGGACTAGCGCCTCATAAGGTGTCAAATCTATATTTAACATCTGACCTACCGATACCGCTGTCTTAGCAGCAATATCTGCCTTTTCATTAAAATAAATACCCACATGACTTGGTACCCATATAAGTTGTATTTCTAGTAAAGTTTCCTTTTTCTCACAGATCATATTATGTATCTCCGCTACTATGTAATTATTTGTCAATTTCGTGTCGAGTACCTCAATAGCAGACAAACTATCAGAAAAGATAACAGCTCTTGCTATGTTTTTTTTTATTATTATTGAAATCGCTTGCTTGATTGCTATCATTTCTCCCGTCATAGAAGTAAATTTTTCATGCAACTTGTAAAGAAAGGATTTATTATTTTGCAGGTCATATACCGCACACCCAACACTATCACTTCCACATGAGGCGTCAGTGGACATAATATAAAAACCTTTTTCGATTAGAGCTGCTTTCTTTTCAGTGTAAATGGCGACTAATTGCTCTTTAGTAAAATTTTGCTTAGATCCGGCAAGACTGGATTTTATAAACTTCATATTTGGATGTCTGTCAAAATCAACATTGATATTAATTTTGTTAAAAATGTCCAAGTGCTTATTATAAGTCACACTGTAACTATTGTTTAATTGGATATCATTTTGTAACGCTAATCTTAGTGATGTGTTAAAAAACCACTGTTTTATAAGCTCCTTTCCAGTCAACCATTCAGCTCTAAAAAGTGGAGGCAACTCACCAGCCAGTGCAAATCTTGAATGGACAGGTGCACTAGGAGGCACTCCTATACAACGTCGAACTGTGTCATTTATTATTCCCTGTATTTTTTTATTATACCCCTCCGGAGCATTAGCCCATGTGGTACTACCATACTCAACCTTTGACCTGACAAAGGCTTTATATGTGTTTAGTGCAACATTTGGTGTTAAACCCGATTTGATCGTCGTTAGTCTTTTTATTAGCCCCTTGCTATGTGGTCTTTAAGCGTTCCGCTTCCATTGATGACTCTACCTAAGAACTTTAATTGTCTGACCTGTCTAACTGCAACTGAGTTCAACATTAAAGTAGAAGTATTCTTGCTTCCCTTCGCCATATACATAAAGTCTGTTTTATTGATGTTTACTGCTAAGCCAAGAGCAGTACAAAGATTTTGAAATTCTACTACTTTCTTTTGCAGGTTATTGAAGGCACCAATAGCTGTTTTCTCCTGAGAAATCAATAAAAAATCATCCGCATACTGAAATATTTGTGTTTTGTCATCTGCTAGAATATGCAAACCTGCCGTATATATATTGAATAAAACAGGAGAAAGACAACTGCCTTGCGGTAATCCATTTTCAATGCATATTTTACTTTTTCCCAATGTTAAGATTCGCCTGTGTAGAAAGTTATATATCCAGCAATAAATTTTAGGATGTATCTTAAGTTCATGTAATTTTAAAACCAACTTAACCAAATCTACGCAGTTATATGCATTGGATAAATCTAATGTACAAATGAAAACTTTATATTTGTTTTGCTTAGCCCTTTCTATCTCGTACAAACATTCATTTAAGCACATTGTTGTTGACTTATTTTTCCTATACGCAAAGCTCCTGTGGGGTATGACCCCATTCGATTCTACATGGTATGTAAGTATATCCTTTACCACCATATTAATCGATTTCACTAATACCGATATCAGCGAAATGGGTCTGAAATTTTCAATTTCATCAAGATTGGCTCTTTCTTTTGGAATTGGAACCACCAGGATTCTACGCCATTCATCCCTTACACAGTTTTGGTCGAATTGCCTTTCAAGAAAATCAACTAGCTTATCCCATGTTCCAGCTGGAAGCAGTTTTAACATTTTATACGTTATTTTATCTACTCCACCTGCCGTAGACTTTTTTTTACCAATCATGTCCCAAATTTTAAGACCTATTGCTTCCATAGGTGCATGTTGTACAGTATTGCAGGATTGCAGTTTAAGTAATAATTCACTTAGCAAGGGAGAATCTGGATTTGGTACTTGTCGTTTAAGGTAATCTAAATATGCCTCATTATTGTCATCATACCATCGGGGTTCTTTGCATTTTTGGTAGTTTTTCATATTGTTAATAAAGCACCATGCCTTTTTTGTATTTGGATTTTTATTTAAACTATCAATGGCTTCAAGGAAGTTTGAATTTTTTGCTTTTTTAACAGCATCTTTCCATTCCTCAAGAAGCTGACTCGCCACTTCTAAATGCTCTAATCTACCAGTTTTTCTAGCTTTACATCTAGCTGCGTTTAACAGTCTGAACATTCTTTCTAAATTAGGATTCCACCACGCCTTCGGTGTATGCTTGAAATTGTTTAAGTCTATTGTTGATTTTTCCCTAGCTTCCTTAAACGCATTTTCTAGTGCTCCTATATCTTCAACGTCCCGAATTTCTCCAATTCTTCTGTGAAGTATGTTTTTAGAAACAAATAAAAAAGGTTTCCTTAAAATATTTCTAATCTCCATTACTATTGGACTGTGGTGACTGCCTCCCACAAAGGACCTCTTACACTCCCACTTGACATCGCTATCATATATGTTTACAAAGGACAAATCAATTACGCTACTCCCTCCCGTATCTGACAGAACCGAGTTTCTGTGAAAAGTTTTCGAACCATCATTCAAACATTTCAGTAGAGTGTTTCCAATTAGATCTAACAAAATTTTACCCTTTGTCGAGTTGCACGAGTCCCCCCAACGTACTGTTCTCGCATTGAAATCGCCCATAAGTACAACATTTTGATAAGCATTTAAAAAAGTTAGTAATCTAGAAATTTCGTCCTCAAATGTTTTCGAGTTTGTTTGAGGTGGAATATAAATTGAGCAAATAGTTAAATTTTTATTTAAGTTTTTTGTTTTTGCTATTACAATATCAAAACTTGTTTGATATTTGATTTTAGTAAAGGATATGTTTCTTTTGAATCCAATGGCTACACCACCATAACCATCAAGTCTTGTTTTTTTATTAAATTAAAATTTGTAAGTTTATGACTTTCCCTGTTCTCGTCATGAGAAAAAATTTCTTGTAAACCTATAATATCAATAGCATATTGATTTGTAAATATCTCAATGTACGATTTGTTCGCCTTAAGGCTTTGACAATTAAACTGTGCTATCTTTATCATTGCCATTCCTAATTCTATTCATTCTTTCAGTCAAAGACTCTGTGTGCTCTATTTCCCCGTTAAGGTTTGAAATAATTTCAATTAAAGGGTCATTTATATGAAGGTTAAACCGTGTTTGTAATTGACTAATAATTTTCTCAATTTCCGTCACTTTGGACCAGCCTGGCAATTCATAGCAAGGCACATTGTCCCGCTTTGCCCTCCTCTCCTTGACTAATGGAACCAATGCTTCTTTCGAAACACTACTCCGTGCTACGTCGTTGAATTTTTTCCTTATGAGTCTTTTGTTAGTCTCCACATTCGCATTTTGTGTTTTTGTTTCCATATTGCTAAGCTCAAGAAAATTTGCCTCATAGTCTTCTAATAATTCAAATCTATTTTGTGAGTTTAGTTGAGAGTAATTCTCAAAAGCTTCTTTTTTACTGATTTTGTTTATCGTCATGACCTCAATAACTCTACGCTCTTTTTCCCAAGTAGGGCATATACTTCTATTTAAGGACGTGTGATTCTTATCACCACAAAGAATGCACCTTTTGTTTGTACATTCTTCATTGCATGCACCTTCTGTACCGCATAGAATGCATCTGGTTTTCGACTTGCAACTTAACCTGGTGTGTCCCAACCTGCCACAATTGTAACATTGCTTAGCTGGAGGAAAGTAATGCATGACCTTAAAATTTGTGAAAAAGATTTGAACCTTTTCAGGTAGCTGAGCACCAGTAAACCCCACCTTTACTGATTGCGTCGGAATGAACTTTTGCCTATCATCTCTGTCTCGCTTCATAATTCTGGCTGCAGATACAACTTTTATTTCCGAATTGATATTTTTTAACACCTCGTCATCACCAATCTCTTCCGGGATATATCTTATAACACCATACGTTTCAATAAAAGATCTAGGTATAAAGGGCCTTATATTAGCCTCCAATAGCTTAACATTACGTAAGCATTGATTTGCCGCTTGTGCCGTTTCAAAAATAATTTTGTACATTGACCTGCCCGAAATTTTAACTTCTTTTACCCCACGGATACCAAATCCTTTTATTTTGTGCCATAAGAAGAGTCCATTTTTTGCTTTTTTATTATCAAAGAGATTCGAGTTAGCAGTGTCAAGCAGAACTGCAAATATTCCTTTATAGTCAGATGGAAACAAGATTACCTCCTTAACATTACCACTACCACCACCACTTTGACCAGCTTTAACACCAGCTTCACCTACACCAACAACATCACTCTGCTGTCCATCTGGGTAAGTATTATTAAACAGAGTTTTATCAAAACTAGAGTCACCATTAGTAACGCTATTTTGTAACGATCCCTCTGCATTTTCAGACGCATTTATTTCAGTATTTAACAAAACATTTCCACTATCAAAAGTATTACGTTTAATTAGCATTCCCTGTAATGGAGGCCTAATATCAGCTTTATAGCCAAAAGCTTTAACTCTCTTCCTAACCTCATTCTCCTTTTTCATTTTACGTCTTTTAGGCAACGCATTTACTTCAAAATCTATATTTGAGGTTATGCATTTGTCCTCATCCTCCATATCTCTGTCTGAAACAGACGCCGAAGCGTCCGCCATTTTGTTAAAACCTAACCAAACTTCAATGCCGAGCACACTTACCGAAATAAGAATTCTGCAAAAAACAGGTTACAGTTGAAAATCAATGCCCAGAATTAACCAAGCAATTGTTGTAATCCTTTATTAAAATTAAGATACTTAAAATTAGTTTTAAAATTTTACACTGATGACCAAACTAGCAAGTCTGTTAGATTCTTAGAATTAAATTTTCGAAAGACCACTTAGATATAAGTTTTACACTTCCTTTCAGCTGCAGCCCAAGAACGCGAATGAGCTTTTATTTAGACAATAGAGCTGTAGCAAACCGTATGTATTCGTTACCGAGTAACGAGTACAACGCCTGACTCGAAGTACCGAATCGTTACTTACGGTATGAAAGTATGCTTCGTCTAGCAAACCGATCGGTAAGCGAGCGGTCGTTTGCTTTCAACTGTCATTTTTGTAGTTTGACAGCCATTTTCGCATTTCGTAGCATCTTTCATTTTGGCAACATCGTTTATCATAGGCTCTTCGAGCACAAAAAAGCCTTTTAATAAGATATATTGATAAAAACGAGTGTCGCGTTACTGATCTTTGTAAATTAATTAATTTATACCGACAATATGAGTGGGTTTGGAGTTTGAATAGCACGCGGGGCACGAACCTTCTTTCTTTACGACATGTTGCATATGAAAAAGTATGCTTTCAAAATGCTCAGTGAACAAATATCTCTCTCGCTTACGACGACAAGAAACAGAAAGCAACCTAGCATTGAAAGCAGGTGAAGACCGCCCGTTTCAAAATAAACTCGGTACTCGCATATTCCGTAAATGTAGTTGTCAATTCGATTGTTAATATTGTGCGGAATAATAAATAGACAATATCAAACAATAGTGATGTGCTGAAATGCCGGTACTCAATACTTCCTTTTCGGTATCCAAAACCGATTCTATACATGAAAACTTCAAGTTTGAAAAGAGCTTATCTCATTGCTATGTTTATGATATCACCAAAAAAAAATTTAAAAAAGTCCAAATAATCAAATGCTTTCGTAAGATATAAACAATATGCATTTCAGTAACGCGTCGTAAAAGTTACATTGCCGCCACAAAGAACAATCTCATAGCGTTCTCTGGTTCTTGTGCCGACATATTTAAAGGTATCAACTCAGCACATCACTATCCGATAAAAACTTTCAAATTGTCAGAAATTTATTTTCAATCGATAGTTTCCAAGCCGAATTCATAGAAGTGGTATATTCCCTTCAGCTGATTGCTTGTTCTATCTACGCCCTATGCGGTGAAAGTGTCAAAATGGTTATTTTGTTTACATTTTAAATTTCCATTTATACATATATTATAAAGAAATTCATTTGAATATTTTTAAAATAAAGCCTTAGTACGTTTGTTTTTTGTGTCGAATTTGGAATTCCATGCATTCGTTTATTTTTGTTTTTCTAAGTTTCTCTGACATTTTCACCGCAAACTATACACAATTTTTTACTTATACATATGTGGAGTATACCTTGAATGGCCGCTGTGGTCGAGTTGGTAGTGGTGCGTGCAATAACTTGATATGCCGGTGAGTTTGAGGTTCGAATCTCAGTCAGGGCAAGCAAAACCTTAATAATAGAAAAAGTTTTTTCTAAAAGCGGTCACCCCTCGGCAGGCAATGGCAAACCTCCGAGGGTATTTCTGCCATGAAAAAGCTTTTCATAAAATACATCTGCCGTTCGGAGTCGGAGGAGGTGGAGTTCTAATCGCTATAAAACGTGCCATTCGCTCATCAAAGGTTGATCTTACAAGTTTTGACTCTTTACTTGATCAACTTTGCGTATGTATCTATGGAACCTATGGAAAAATGTTTGTATGTGTATCCTATATCCCCCCTGGAAATTCGGAGTCGTTATATACCGCGCATACTAATAATATTGTTAGTTTGTGTGAAAATAATGAAGAAAGTTATTTTTGAATTTTAGGGGATTTCAACCTCAATAAAATTGTATGGTCTAATCTACAAAATAATGGATATCTTACCCCAACTAATGTAAATACCCCTTTTGAAATAAACTTTATAGACAGTCTTTTTAGCTTTAACCTTGTTCAAATTAATTCATTTTTTAATAAAATTGGTAACATTTTAGATCTAATATTTGTTAATGAGGATTTAATTTTTCATATAAGTGAATGTAATTTTTCAATTTGTAAATCGGATTGCATCATGTGCCTTTAACTTTTTCTTTAGAATTTTTTGATTCGATTTCTGCCGACACTAACAATACTAAATCTTTTGATTTCCGTAGTGCAAATCATGATACCCTGAACGCTGAAATCCATAAAATTGATTAGAGCTTAATATTTCGTGCTAAAAGTGTTTCTGAGTGTTTTGAAATTTTTCTGTTGAAGTTGTCTGAAATTTTTCATAATAACCTTTCTCTCCTTCCTGATCGGGTGCATAAGCTCCCTTGGTATACGAAAAACCTTAAAAAGTTAAAAAATCAGAGGAATCAATTTTATAAATTATTTAAATCTACAAATAATGAATGCTTTAAAGAAAAGTATGTAGATTACATGACCCGGTTCAATGTCCTTGAAAAATTTTTATATAATCGTTACATATTGCGTTTCGAAGATGAACGAAAATCGAATCCTAAGGCTTTTTGGAAATATATTCGATCTAAGAAGGGCTGCTCAAATATTCTAGCTTGTATGATCTACAATGATAAACGCTCTGAAAGTTTATCTGATTCAGCGGCCTTGTTTGCGGATTTTTTCAAATCCAACTTTGTTTCGGATCTTCACAGATGGCTCGAAATTGAATGGCAGAGTGGGAGGAGGGGTCTACTCGCAGGACCTATCTCTGAACTGTTCTTTTCGGCTGCCGGATCACTGTAGTGTTTTTCAGGCTGAGGTTCTAGCCATAAAGGAGGCTATAGACCTGTTACAGACCGCTTTGAAAGGCAATGATATCTTTATATTTAGTGATAGCCAAGCGGCAATCAGAGCTGTGAGCGCAGCTATAATTAGATCAAAAAGTGTACTGGATTGCAGCCGATCTCTGCAGGAGATGGCCAAGCAGAACAGGCTCAACCTCATTTGGGTTCCTGGCCACAGGGACATCGAGGGTAACTGCATTGCGGATGAACTTGCGAGGGAAGGAACAACCAAGCAGATTCTTCCCAGTAAAGAACGCATTGGTATGCCCTTTGGCACTTGCAAGCTGCTCTTAAAAGAATCTACTTATGCTCGTGCGAGCGACAGATGGACACATATCACAACCTGTAGGATCTCAAGGCTGACTTGGCCTAGATGGGACCGAAAACGGTCGCGTAGTCTTTATACCTTAAAACGGGACGATATTTCCCAAGTAATTGGCGCTTTATCAGGGCACTGCCTCATAGGCAACCATGCTGGTCGTCTTGGAGTACCCTTCTTTAGATGCTGTAGAAGCTGCAAAAATTATGAGGAGGAAGAAACGGTCCTGCATCTTCTCTGTATCTGTCCAGCTCTAGCCAGAAGCAGGCTACGGTTTCTAGGGGCACCTGTTTTTAGGAACCTTGGAGAATTAGGTGAAATAGACCCAAGATGCTTGACGAGCTTCGTCAAGAATTCTAAATGGTTCAGCAAGAGGGAGTGAGCGTTAAGCTTGTGGTATCACAACGGGCCTCTACTAATGGCCTAAGTGAGTCGCTGGATTAGCGGTGACAGCCACTTATACCTACCTACCTTGTTTCGGATACTGAGGTATCGGGTATACCTCTTCATACTGACTCCCGGGTTGTTGACTTTGGTTCATTGTTTGTAACTGAGTTGGATATTATAGAAGCCATTTTTTCTCTTCAATCGTCATTAAAAATGGACTTGGATGGGCTCAATACTTTCTTTCTCAAAAAATGCAGTTTCTGTATTTGTGTGCCATTGCTTTATATCTTCAATCTCTCACTCTCTACGGGTGAGTTCATTGATCGCTGGAAACTTACTTCCATCACACCAATCTTTAAGTCAGGCAATAAAAATGATGTACGAAATTACAGGCCAATTTCGAAACTAACTACTTGTTCTAAACTCTTTGAAAAGCTTGTACATAATAAAATAATTTTTTCTATTAATAATATAATAGACACAAATCAACATGGTTTTATTAGTGGGCGTTCCACAGTTACGAACCTAGCAGTTTTTACCCAGTATTGCATCTCGACGTTTAATTGTGGATGGCAAGTTGATACGATTTACACAGATTTTTCAAAAGCATTTGACACCGTTTCCCATAATATCCTCTGTAGAAAACTTGAATGCTTAGGCTTCCACTCAATTTTTCTTTCCTGGTTGAAATCTTATCTCTCTAATAGAAAATCGTTTGTTCAAATTGAAAATGCCATGTCTTACACGTTTGTAGCCGCTTCAGGTGTTCCACAGGGCAGCATTCTTGGTCCTATTTTATTTTCGCTTTTCATTAATGACATTGGAGATTGCTTTTACCATTCCAAGTTTTTATTATATGCAGATGATTTAAAGCTCTTTAGTAAAATAACTTCTTCTTCGGATATATTTCTAATACAACAAGATCTAAACAACCTATCCGCTTGGTGCGTCAGTAATAAATTATCTCTTAATTTAAATAAATGCTTCCATGTCACTTATTCTAAATCTCCAAATCGTATTCCATCGTCATACACTTTATCGAATGCCACTCTTTCCACTGTTGGAGAGTTTTCTGACCTCGGGGTAGTATTTGACACTGGATTTAACTTTGTCAATCACATTAGCTTTATTATTCCGAAGGCTTATGCTAACTTAGCTTTTCTGCGACGTTATGCGAGGGATTTTAAAGACCCATACACTAGGAAAACTTTGTATAACTCCTTAGTCCGCTCCAAGCTCAAATATGTCTCTCTAATTTGGAACCCTATTTATGCATCTCACTCTAATAGAATTGAAAGAGTACAACGCAATTTCATTCGTTTCGCCTTGCAACCTCTTAACTTTGCTGATCCTTTACCTTCTTATAGTGCGCGTTGCATGCTTATAGATTTGAAGTCCTTAGCAAATAGGCGTACCATTCACTCTTTGATTTTTGTTTATGATCTTATTTATGGCTCTATTGACTGCCCGGATATTCTAGGACAGATAAGCTTCAATGTCCCTTAAAGAACTCTACGCTTTAATTATCCGTTTAATGTTAGTGCAGGAAAATTGAATTACCTTAACTTTGCTCCCATTAAACGAGCACTCACTGAACTAAATTTCGTATATAGATCACTTGATCTTGATTTCGCCATGCCCAGATGCATTTTCCGCTCTAGAATTGAATCTCACTACAAATAATAAATGTTTATATAGTATGTTAGAACTATTCATAGGCACTTTTCTGTATCTAGTCTGTAAGGTTTTGTAACCATTGACTTAAATAAATGAAATGAAATGAAATGAAAACTGTGCCATTTGTGGTATAATATAAAGACGCACACCAGAAATGGTAAGAGAAGCTCGGCCAAACAATGAGCTATATAGTGTACGCGCCAAAATTATATATATATATATACCTTGAATGAATTCGCCTTGATAGTTTCTAAGAATTTACTCGATAAATGTGTTTTTCGGTGATGGGTGAATCAATCAAAAACGGACATCGCCACAGAAAATAACTGATGTTCAAACAACTGTCATTTTGACTGGAAAATATGAGAAATATATTGGCAATTTTATTATAGGTGGGCTGTGTCAATCGTTTTAATAAAGCGCAAATATGCTAAAAAATATTAAAAGAAATGAGTAATAGACAGACATTAATAAATACAATAGAAAAAATTCAGTTTGAGCTTCTGATATATATTTTAGAAGATTTCCATTTCTTGTGGAGACGTGCCCTTACCTCAACTTTCCGGTTTGCGTTCAAACATTGTCTGTGATCTTTAGGGCCGGTATTCAAATGCATTTTTTAGTCGAACTTAAGCACGATCTAGAAAATACAGAGGTTGCGCCTTCCGCAAACCGCTATTCGCTCTCAGCAAATTTGACAGAATCAGCTGTGTATGCTACGTCACGAACCCGGTTAGTTTTGTTTGTATGTATGTAAGCATACAATTGTTTGTACTTAAATTCAATGCTTAAAAGCAATTTTATTTAAAATAAAGTTATTAAACATGAAGTGCGCAGTGTTAAGTGTTAAATCACAGAGTCTATCAATGATACGGGGCTATAAAACTCGCCAAAAGTGATGTGAAAGTGTAGCTGTGCGCACTTGGTAGCAAGTTAAGCTTCTTGTGTCTCCTAATGCTGCAATGCAGTTTTTTTCAAAGCATCCAATCAAGCACAGTGCATAAATGAAGTTATTTGAATATAAATATGTTGCATAAAGTGCCGAAATTGGTAAAAACTTTAAAATTTAGAAATCCTAGCAGAACCTAACCTCACATTTTTGTTTACAATTTCTTTCGATTCTCAGAAAAACCGTGTTGGTGACGTTGCACGCATTTTGCTTCACATCATTTTTCGTCGGGAAGGCGCAATCTTGTATTCTATCGTTCTTGGAACTTAAGTCTAGTTTACTTGCGGTCTTCACCTGCTTTCAATGCTCGCTTGACATCCATTTTCGCATTTCGTAGCATCTTTCATTGTGGCAACATCGTTTATCATAGGCTCTTCGAGCACAAAAAAGCCTTTTAATCCGATATATTGATAAAATCGAGTGTCGCGTTACGGATCTTTGTAAATTAATTAATTTATTCCGACAATATGAGTGGGTTTGGAGTTTGAATAGCACGTAGGACACGAACCTTCTTGCTCTACGACATGTTGCAAATGAAAAAGTATGCTTTCAAAATGCCCAGATAACAAATCTCTCTCTCGCTTACGACGACAAGAAGCAGAAAGCAAGCGACAATTGGAAGCAGGCGAAGACCGCCCGTTAAGATTTTGCGTTTCACCAACCAAATCTTAAGCACAACTTAAGTTGAACTTAAGTCGCAGAATTTCTTGTCTTAAACTGATCTTATCTCTGCGAACAGCTGATTATTGCTTGTCAAATAAAATTGAAAAAACCTAAATACAATTAATTGAAAAAATCTAAAGAGTTTTCGAAATATGGAATTTGATTGGAGTAGTGATGAAGACAGTACGAGGAAATAATAAATATTATTGTATTAAACGAACTAAAATAATTTTAATAGTACGATGAGAAAGATTTTATTTCAATAATGCTTGGAATGTCCTTAACCCGACATTTCCACAGAAAATAGCTGATGTCCTAAAATAGATGTCAGAAAATATATTGTCAATGGAGACCGCTTATGTCTTCATGTCAGCCATTTATGTCAGCGTTTATGTCTTGGCATCTATTGTATGAAATAAGCTGTCACTTTGTTACTTTGACAGCTAATTTTTCATTTGTCTGTAAATTTCGTGTGGTCAACATCAAAGATATTTTCATTCAGAAGCAAAAACTGAGTTGTTTTCTATTGGATTTATTAATGTCTACGTATTTGGGAGGAAATAAAACATATGTCTTGTATTATTAAACGAACTACCCAGATTACCTAGATTACCCACCAAGTCAATCAAATTCGGAGCGAAATTGATTCGTCTCTTTGTATTTTCAATTTTCTTTAAATTAAATAAATATATTTCTGTAATATTTGAACTTGAAAATACTGTTATTATGTTGAGTTATTTTCTATTTGCAAATTTCAAAATATGGAAAAAGAAAGCAAATTATTGTGGTGCTACCATATTTCTGAATTAAATATTTTCTATATTTAAGTCTCCATTGTGAAACGCAAATGTGTGCAAAATCTTAAACTAGTCTTAGCTAAGATTTGTCTTAACTGGAACTTAAAATTGGATTGTAAAACCGGCCCTTAAAATTTATCGCTGGAGCTTCACAGAGAAGATATATTTTACGTACTTATAAATACTAAAATTTTTTGGATCTAAAGACAAAACTGTATCATTATAACAGCAAGATCTTTAAATATTTTTTTTGAAATTGCCAGAAAAATAATATTTATTAGTTAATGAACGCCACTAGTAATGTGGTCTTCTTAAATTCATTTTCGCTATATTATATTATATTATTAATCATTAATAATTTGAAAAAACAACAACAGTTTAATTCTTCATAACAAACATTTATATGAAAGGATGTGTGGACGACGGCGTCTTGCAACAAATATTGATCGTTTAGCTAATGAAACGATTGAGCTTAATGAATTGAAATCACTTTAAATTGTTTAATACTTGCGAATAATAAATATATATTAATACTATGACAAAATGATAATGGCGAGATACAGAAAAAAGAACAAAGTGAAAAACTAAAACTTGTGTCTTCTTCACTATTGGCTGGCTCAAAAGGTTCTGGTTGAAAAGTACGAATTGTAATGGCCGCTAATTTGACATTTGAGGATTTTCGGTGCTGCCACTCGGATTGCTTATTCCAGAGTTGCCGACATTCCACCTCCTGGTGAACCATCTGTGGGTTCGCAAAATTTCAAAGCGGCTAGCTGTTCGTATGGGTCGACGGATAACTCCGTGTGGTGTGTTAACATTGGCACTACGAGCTCTGCCATCTTTTCCATGGAATACCTCTGCGATTCTGTTTATTTTCCAATGGCTTCTCGGAGCTGAAGGATCACAAATCACCACAAGTGCCCCTGGCTCTAGTGGTTTAACCTCGTGGTATATACTCCAGTGTCCACCTTTTCCATGCACGATCTTTTAAGTTTTGTGCGATCTTCCACTGTTGTCGAATGCAAAGTTGTTCCTCGTCCGGATGCGGCGTTTGCGTGGAGTTTAGGCAACCCAGTAAGAAATGGTTTGGTGTGAGGGGTTCTTCCTCCTCTGGCGATACTGGTAGGTCAGTTAATGGACGGCTGTTGATGATGTTATCTATTTCTATAGTCACACTGCGGAACGTTTCCAACCTTGGCGCCTCCTCTTTAAAAAAATTTTGTAGGAGTCGTTTGGTGCACTGGATAAGTCGCTCCCAGTAGCCACCACTACTTAGATCCGCGGGACAATTGAACACCCACTCAATTTTATTTTTGGACATCTCACGGTCGATTGCTTGGAAATCGAATATTCTCTCCACACTTTTCAATTCCTTCTGTGCTCCGACGAAGTTCGTACCATTGTCGCTTCGAATACGTACGGGCACTCCTCGTCGATTGACAAAGTTCCTGAGGCAGATGATGAATGCATCTGTGGAGAGACTATCGGCTATTTCCAAATGCACTGCTCTGGTTGTCATGCATGTAAATAATGCAATCCACCGCTTCTCTCTTCTGTGTCCGATGGCGACAAAAAATGGACCACAGTAGTCGACTCCGCTGTATGTGAAGGGTCGCACGGATTGGTGGTGCGGCTGGATTGGTTCTTTCATATGTACAAATCGGGCAGTGTTTTTTGACAGACTTCACTACTCGACGGATAGCTGGTACCCAATATTGTTGGCGAATTTCATTTATTGTTAGGTGTTCGTTCAAGTGGTGTCTTTTTTGGTGATGTTCGGCCACTATTAACCTAGTAACATAGTGGTCTGTCGGTAAAATAATTGGACGGCGTGCGGAAAATGGTAGGCAGTATGCTGCGTCTATTCTCCCATATACTCGGAGCAAGCTATCATCATCCACGTATGGCGTAAGAGGATATAGGCTGCTGTTCTTCGGTTTCATAGACTTGTTGCTGTACTATGCGGCATATTAGCGGAAGTTAATTCGTCGGCTCGTAGTTCGTCTGTGCGTTTTTTGTTCCTGACGTTGCTGATAAAACGCAATACCCATGCCACAACTCTGGCTAGTGTCAAAAATGATGAAAAATTAGTAAAGTTGATAAACGGCTCACATGTGGTACAAATTAAAATCCTTCGACTGGTTATCTCCTCGTTGGCACATTCGGCGGATGACAACATGTTTCCTTGTGGCCAGTATTCTTCTTGCTCGTATAGAAATTCTGGTCCACGCAACCAACGGTTTTTTACTAGAGACTCGGGCATCGGCGAGGCACGCGTGGCATCATCTGCGACGTTCAATGCTGTGGGTAACCAACGCCACTGGTTCGTGGTCATTACTGCCAGGATTTCGAAAATCCTATGTGCTACAAACGGCTTATATGCTCGGGAGTGAGAACGTATCCAAAGGATTACGGTTTGCGAATCACTCCACAGCGTGGTACTGTCGATGCGAATGTCGCGATTTTGTTCTATCAGTGTTTTTAGGCGACAGCCAAGCACTGCGGCCTGCAGCTCCAAGCGCGGGACTGTCATTGGTTTAATCGGTGCGCATGTGGACTTCACACATACCTGTGTCACTTCTACTACGTTTCCTTGAATGACTCTTAAGTATGCAACGGCGGCGTACGCGCTGGTGCTTGCTTCAACAAAGATGTGAAGTTAAATGTTAAAATGTTGTCTGCGCTTGATGTTAAACTGGAGTAGCAACGAGGAACTGTGAACGATTTCACTACTTGGAATTTGACCACCAATCTTTCCATTCTTTCGCAAGAGGATACGGCAATTGTTCCATGTTGACCACTGCTGACTGATTGTTGTTCTCGTCGTTAAGACTTGCTTGCAATGCTTTGGAGTTCGACACGAACTTTCGAAGTTTAAAGCCGGCTTTTGCGTTTATTTCGATAGCTTCCCGAATCGTTTCTTCAGCCTCCTTAACACTTTGGAGACTAATCACGAGGTCATCGAAGTAGGTTTTGTTGATGACAGCTTCAACACCCTTTGGTTGTAGAGATAAAAACTTGGAAGCATTTACGTTTTTAACGTATTCCGCGTAGCACGGAGAACAAGCGGCGCCGAATATCAATGATGTCATTGCGTAAACACGAACTGGTTGGCTAGCATCGGCTTCTCTCCATAAAAAACGCTGTGAGTCTTGATCCTCGACTCTGATAGGCACCTGAGAAAACATTTCTTCAATGTCGCCCGCAACACCAATGATACCTTGGCGAAATTTGAAAAGTGTGGATATACATAAGTGGCTGAGCCTTCTCTGGACCTTTGAGAAGGAATTTATTGAGTGACAAATTTGATGCGGTGGCAGCTGCATCGAACACTACGCGCAGTTTCTATGGTATGTGGGCGTTTACCACACCAAAGTGAGGAAGATACCACGTCGTTGGTTTGGTTGTGCTAGATTCTTCAGCGGAAAGCTCCCTCGCATAACCTTTACGCAAATATTTGTCAATCTCTTCTCTGTAGCTTTTGGCGAATTTAGTGTCCTTTCTCATTCGTGATTCGATGTGACACAAGCGCTTTTGTGCCATGTCGTAACTCTCTGGTAGATTCACGTCGTCTTTTCGCCACAGAAGACCTACTTCATAGCGACATCCATCATATTTTATAGTTTCGGTTAGGATTCTTTTGGCTCGGCTGTCGTCGTCGGATTCCAGTATGGCATTCGCTGGTGTTTTGAGTACTAATGTATCACTTGCGACGTAATCTTTGACCAACTGATGTAACTTCTTCATCGGGGTCGATTCTTTGGCTATAATCACTCGAGACGCGGATACATGTGAACCCTGCTGTGGTCCGTATGCAACCCATCCGAGCTTTGTTTCGGCGGCAATTGGTCGGTTATGTCCGTCCTCCACGATGTTACGCGCAACACCGAGGAAAGAATTGTCAAGCCTCAGTAGTAGGTCTGGCTTAACGTTGTAATAGCTTGGAAGCGGTAGAGTTTTGAAATGGTGAAACTTGTGTTTTTTAAATGTTTGTACGGGTAAATTTAAATTTGGAATTGTACGTACGTTTTTAATCATAAAATTTGATTCTGCTCCTCTTATGTCGAGTGAGACCTTACGCGATTTCTCTGTTGATTTGTTTCTGCCGTACCACTGCAACGACAGTAACGATGATTGACCTGACAGACCCAAGTTTCTAGCGACTTCCTCATTTAGTAATGAAATCGACGACCCTTCGTCGAACATGGCGTAAGTCTGCACCTTGCCTCGAGGACCAGACAATGTTACTGGTACAAACTGAAAGAATGTGGACTGCTTTTCCTGCCGGCAATTGTAGACGTGTTCTACTTGTTTAGCTTCATTCGAAGCATGTAGAAGTTTGTGACGTTTACGTTGACATCCGTTGATACCACACTCGCTTCTGCGTTGACAGGTTAGTAGGTTGTGCCCATCCTCAAGGCATCCAAAGCAGAGCTGGTGACGCTTTACTACCGCCCATTTGTCATTAACGTTGCGAGCAGCGAATTCTCGGCAGGCCGTCAACATATGCGTTTGGCTGCATTGCGGGCATCGTTTCGGCTGGCGACGATCACTTTGGATCTCGTTGCTGTGAAGCAGTCGGCGAGTACCACCTCCTGCTATTGCTGAATGTCGTTGGAAATAAATCGATTTTGGCTAGACGCCTGCCCCACTCAAACTGCTTTGATGGAGGTAGCTTGGATACTAACTGCTTCAACAACGAGGGGTTGATTAAATGGTGTTCGCATTTAGCTGACTTAAAAAAGGCGACAATGTTACGTACCCGTGTGGAAAATTCGAGTATCTGATCGAGACGACTCTCGGCGATAGCAGGAAACTGACTTACTCTTTGCATTTGTGATCGGATTAGCAAATCTGATCTACCGAAGTTGAACTCGAGTTCACTCAAAATGCTAGGTACATCGTCTGGATAAATTAAAAGGGAAGTAACCGCTCGTCTCGCTTCGCCCTTCAGAGCCTTTTGTAAACGGATGAGATTCTGTCGGTTGTTGTAATTGAACTCGGCAGTTGTATCGCGATAGCATGCGATAAATAACGGCCAATCGTCTGGACTTCCTTCAAAGACCGGTAGAGGGTAAAGTTTTGTGACGGTACTGTCCACTAACGCAGGCGGTTGGCTGTGCGGCATTAAAGGCCTGCCAGATAGAGCACGTTACGTACGTTCCGGCGAAGCATTCGACTGACAGCTAAGTATATTATATGTAGTTGAATGCAGAATGCCACATTCGCAACGCATGCGATGCCGCAACGTACAACAGTAGCCCAACTCTCTACTTTTGACGCATTCAAATCCGTCGCTAGTGTTAGCTGATGTGTTTTTTTGTAATTATTTCCATTTTTTTTATAATCTTTTCACAAAAGTAAATATCAGCACAAATTTTAAGCTATATTTGATTTGCATACAAAAAAAAATTAACCGCCAATACAAAACAACTAATTTGTTTACACGCGACAACGCTTTTAATGTGGCGCACCTTTGCGTTTCTTACGCCTTGTCTGTTGAATGCCTCGTTGGAGCGGACTCAACGTATTCTATCTGGCAGGCCTTTTAGTGGCATCGGCGGATGCGGCTGTGGCGTTGCCGCTGGCAAAAGTGACTGGTGATGATGAGCAGAAACTATAAATTCTTGTCTGCTAGTTGACTGATTTGGTATCGGAGGAATTTGGTTACCTTCCACATAGTCACCTTCTATGCGATCGCGAAGTTGCTGAATGTCAGCTCGCTGTATACTTGTATCGTTGCGTAGTTCATGAACAGACTCACGTACCGCTGTGATTGAGGCAACTAGAGCTAAATTATAATTTGGCGCCCTTTGTTGTTCGGCTGTAGGGATTTGTGCTGCTTCCACCACTGTATCGTCCAATTCTGACTCCCCCTCGGAATCCGCTCGACGTTGCTGGCTCATTTTAGAGCGTGTGAACATTGGCTCAGCTAATTATAATTATGTGGTACCAAAAACACAAATCGACAATTTGAGGTATGGCGATTCTCTTCGGAAATTCTTATAATATACGTTCGCGAAATATTTTTATTTAACACGAATGTATACGTTTAAAGCTTTTAGCAAAAGGCGGCGAAGAAAAAGCGGTGCGAAGACGAAGATATTCGATGTTTATAAGCAATTGGCGGAAATACGGTTGGTACTGCCTGCAAATTGGCGGCAAATATGATGCGACCGACTGGTAGTTGGCGGCATATACGATGACTGTCCGTACAACGACGGAAAATTCGAAGCGACTGGCTGAAAATTGGCGGCAAACACGAAACTGCCTGCAAAATAGGCGGCAAATAGCGAAGGCTGTTCGCAAATTGGCGGCAAATGCGAAGCGACTGGCTGAAAATTGGCGGCAAACACGAAACTGCCTGCAAAATAGGCGGCAAATAGCGAAGGCTGTTCGCAAATTGGCGGCAAATGCGAAGCGAAATTCTCGAAGGATTCGATTCTTACGTAAACTGGCAACTGGCTTCTGGCTGGCGAAGATTATCGTAAAAATCCTTGTTTGATGGCGGCTGACTAAAAACGCGTTGACGATATTGCAGAATTTTTCAAAGGTTGGCTCGTAGAAAATTCTCGTAGTAATTCTCGCTGGCGTCTGGCTGGCTTTTCGATGGTATTGCCAAACTATGTGCAATTGTTGGTAAATACTCTCGACTTACTATGACTCGCAGAAACAATGTGCAAATATTGGCCAATTCGCAGACTAATATGCGAAATCTTCTTAAAAATGACGGTTGGCTACAAATCGAAGCACGGCAATGGCCTCCCTCAAGTATAGCAAAACTTAGGCTTAAACTCTGCTTCCAAACTTCGGTGAATTCTTTCAGCACTTTCAAATGTGTATGCGTTTAATACACGAGCAAAATTCACACAAAATGGCTGCGGCTCTTCTCTGTATGGCAAATTAATAAATCTGCTGCAATTTTCCCGGAGAAGACAAGTTTTAGAAGTTGTGGACGACGGCGTCTTGCAGCAAATATTGATCGTTTAGCTAATGAAACGATTGAGTTTAATGAATTGAAATTACTTTAAATTGTTTAATACTTGCGAATAGTAAATATGTATATATTAATACTATGACAAAATGATAATGGCGAGATACAGAAAAAAGAACAAAGTGAAAAACTAAAACTTGTGTCTTCTTCACTATTGGCTGGCTCAAAAGGTTCTGGTTGAAAAGTACGAATTGTAATGGCCGCTAATTTGACATTTGAGGATTTTCGGTGCTGCCACTCGGATTGCTTATTCCAGAGTTGCCGTTTTTAGAAATTTGTTTAATTTTTGCGAATTTCGTATAGGCTTCGAAACTTTTATTTATATGGCTTCAGATTGTTCTGAATTTTAAAAGAAAATTATGAAAAATAATAAATATTCATAGAATTTAATTTTATATTAGTAATAACATAAAAGCAATTGCATTTTAACCGTGAATCCATGTGTTATAGTTTTAAAAAAATTTCAATGAAATGATTATATGCCATGTATTTTGTTTTTGCTTAACTGTACTGAATGTCAAATTTCTGTAGGTAATTTACATAGCCAGCCAATCAGAACGAAGCCAATGGCGTTCAGTCCAGCAAGGCGAAAAAATCAGCTGGCTCCTTAACAACACCACCATGTTAAATTCGCCTTGCTTAACTCCAATTCATAATTAAAATACCAGTTAAACGAGCGCGCTAATGGTGGCGTGGTTTCGAGTCCCACATAAGCCGTTAAGAAAGAAATCTGATCTCCAAAATATCAGCTATAACTTCAACCAATTGTGGTGTTGTTTTTTTTCTCTCTTATTTTCCAACAAAACTTGGCCTTTAGCTTATTGAAACAAATAATGAAATAATAGATGGGTAGAAAAGAACTTACCACGCAATAGTTTTTATGGGTGCAAATAACCAAATTACAAATAATATAAATATAAAATTTTCTGATATGTTTTACAGGCAATGGTGGACAAGGTCCTCCTCGCAACAATCGCCCTAGACGAAACAGAAAACCTAGCGGCGCTGGAGGTTCCTCTGGTGGCGAAGGTCAACAGCAACAGCAACAGCAGGTAAACTGAATTGCTAAATACAGCGAGCTAGATGCAGTTGTTGTTTATGGCAGAGCATTAGAATCGGTGGTGATGAAATCATGTTGTCACAAAAACCTACAACATACATACAAACAAACATATTCTATATGCATACATACATACATATATCACGCACGTAATATTATAAAGCGTAACGTTTTAGAATTCAGTTAAGTTAATAAACAGCCGGATAGACCATCTTTATTTCCAAACATTTATAAAAGTATATATACATAAATACTGCCAGAAAGCAGATGTAAACCTTAATTTTCCATCAAAAAAAAAAAATTCAACAATCAACACTCAACTGAGTATAGCTTAGAAACAAATCGTTTAATATGAAAAACATATGATATACACTCATGGAATGTTCGTTAACGCTGATACTGTTCTAATTTACATATATTAAAGTTTTGTTTTCCTTTGTTATATATATATTGTTAATTTATAAACATATTTTCATGCTCAAACATACATTTATTTACCACCCAAAAAACAACAAACTAACGTAAACTTCTTTATTTTTATTCATTGCTTTATTATATTTTATATTGATTTTTCATTTATTTTATTTTCCATTCTGCATTCCGTTCCGTTGTTTTACCCGAAAATACCTCCTACGCTTTTGAAAAAATGTCATCAATTTGGACAACTCGAACCATCCATATCCGACATCCAAATATCCCGTCGCAATACCAAACAATCCAACTTCCGCTCATCAACTTGAATATGTACATACGTGTAGGATGTTGGTCACGAAGTGCAGAATACCACAACAGAAAGTTCAGCATAAACCCGGTTTAGGGTAGGTGGCGCTTATGCGATTCTACACTGAATATTCAACCCAACAACCAATACTAAAGCAGCAGAGTCGAGCGTTTAAAAAAATAGCTCGTTTAAAATAAACAAATGAATTTTGCTTTTCCTAAAACAGGACTCATTGGAATGCATAACAGACTACTATAAATCAAAAAACCAAAAAAAAAAATCGATCAATTCTAAAAACAAAATGTTATCTACGTAAAGCACGAATGTAAATTCAATATAAATGCAATGCGTAAGAAAATTAAAAACAAAAAAAGTAGAACTGGGACCACCCGGTAAGCGTTTTAAGTTAAAATTTAACGTTTCAGCTGCCTTTTCTTTTTCTGCGTGAACTTAGTATACTGACTGATGGTAAAATGATAAATCAGTCAAAATAATAAAACCCTTCTTGATCCTATTTATTATTACAATTTCTTATAGTAAACTTTAAAATGTACATACATATGAACGTCATATTTGTGCATTATTATTATAAAATATTTATTTAAAAACAAAAAAAAAAACAATGAGTGCGCCTAAGTTGAAAGTTGATTTGCATTAAAACTCGATAATTTCGCTGTAGCATGTTAATGAGATAAACATATGCATACATACATACATGTGTGTGTATAGATGGTTCTTAAATATATATATATTTTTTTAATTGACATTCAACTATATATCTACATATTTAAGTTAGACACACGCATTGTAACCATTTTTTTTTTATTTAGGCTATAATGCCACATTTTGTGTCAAAACTTATGCATCGTTAGTTTAATTTATACGATATTTTCTTAACTATTATGATGAAATTAATTATAGATGCATACATACATACATATATAGTGCATATGTTCAAATATGTTGTTTTCATAAACATTGCCACAACACTTCACAATAAATTGTAAGTTTTTTTCTTTTTTATGTGAATCCACTTTCAATGAGGCTCATTTTGTTAAATACTTAACTCGCACCCAAAATATTTTCTGCCTAATTTAATATTAGTAATATACATATAAACAAACATTTCAGTGTGCAGATTGAAAAAAAAAAAAAAAAAAAAAAGCTAAATTCATTTAACAAATCGTTAAGGCGGAACATATGATAATGTAAAGTTTTAAACGGATATTTGTGTCAAATTTTTGATCACATTATTTAATCATGTTTTTTTTTTTTTGTATTCAAAAGTAACATATAACCATTACGCGTTCTCAGTGTTCTTAAAGAGCATACTCATGCATCATAATTATATACACTTAAATGTCCAAAAGAAGCATAAGCGCATACAACCGTAATCTTTTGTTTTTGGAAAAAAACACAAAAAAAATTGTAAAACCCCAATAAATCTAATTAGAAACTTATCTGTGTTTAGTCTTCTTTATTTGTATTAGTCAAACGTGAACTTCAAGGTGAAACAATGCTGAGTTCCGTTTTGAGTGTAAGCGAAAACAGGTAGGCAACTGGAGTTGCAAGTGACGTGTACCTTGCATACGAACTTTTTTACAAACCGTCGTACATATCTTTTGAAATAATTGTTGATAAACGCGAATATATACTTGACTTAATAAACTGATATAATTATGTCATCGCAATACTAAAATATATTATTTAATAAAATAACTTCGAGGAAATATTTTTTTATATTTTTGATCAGAAAAGTACAATTCAAAAACGTTCGATGAATTTAAATTTTTATTAGTATTGCTTAGAAAAAAACCAACAGAAGTTGAGATTTGTGGAATTGGTGACAGGTAAAAGAGGCTCGATTTTTGCAAAACTTCTTTGTAAGCTATTGCATGAATCGCTCCTTTTTGCTAGCAAAACTCTCACAACACTTTAGGGTGAGATATGTTTCATACCAGAAGCTAAGAGTATGTAGCTCCGCACAATATTCTTTCAAACCATATATTTAAATAACTTTCTTCAGAGGATGTTGTACACCAAAATTTCTTTGCTTTACCATATCTAATACGTAATTTCACAACAATAAATACGTATAGGAAATCAAAATTTATTGTACATATACGTAAGAAAATAAATGAAGTAGGTAGTTGCAGTTTTAATTTCAACCTTTGCAATTTTTTACTCAATTATTTTTAAATGCAATAACTTGATCTGTGACGCGAGTTATTAAAGCATAGAGATCATTGTGTTTCAATTTTGAACTCCACATATTTAGCAATGCGTTATAAGCAATTTCTTTGGGAGTGCCTAAAATATATAAATTAATTAAAATTATATCAAATGCAATAAATTGATATCATGTAATTACCACTTGATGGCGGTGTAACTAATGTGAGAAAGATAATAATTTCATCAGCAATTGGAGTATAAGTATCGCAGATGGTGTGTAAAGCACGAGCTGCTTCTGCAGGTATCTTAACGCATATAGTTTTAAATTATATGCATATGTACATATATAAATATTAAACATTATACCTCGTTCAAATTAACAATAAGTGCAACGCTTCTATCCTTGATTTTTTCTTTGAATTTCTGAATAGCGTGCCCATAGTCCTGCATTGTATCAGACGATGTAAAATCGTTATTGCTCATTTCCGCTAACTTAAGCTGTCCGCCTTTGAAAATTATTAGTTGTGTTTTGTTTAATATAAAGAAGTGAATGTATTGATCTATAGGAACCTACCGAAACATTCAGCTGTCTGAGCAGCAATGTCCTTGACAAGCTTACGCATTCTCTTACCGCGCTCATGAAGGAAAAGATATACCGCAGGACTTTTGGAGTACCCTTCTATTATAAGCTTTATATTAATGGAAATATTACGCCATATTTCTGGATCCTGTTCCGGATACATAACATTAAAATCCTTGAATGAACAGTCCTTTGCATAATAAGCCGGCAGGACAGATTTAAAAAACCAAAAAGCAACCAAGGCACACAGGACTTTAAAAATAAAGCTCATCTTTTGCGAATGGACTACGCTTTCCTTTGGGTGTAAGGGCGCCGATTCTGGAGTTATACTTAATTTTTCGCGTGTAACGCTAGTGCGGTCTTCTTTACTTTTATTATGGTCGTTTTCATGCTTTCGCTGTGAAATTTGTCTGCTTGAGTTAGGCGAATTCGAGTTATCCTCGAATTTATTAGAATCTTCATCGCTACTATTATCTTGTTTGTCAAAAGGCGTTCCAGTTAAACCCCTTCTTGGTCGAATATGTAGTAATTGCGGAGAAGGCATACCTCAAATATTTTACCGAAAACTTTTTTTTTAAACCGATATACTATGTGATAAAAGCTTTTATTTATTTTTTTTTTTTGGTTATGAAGTACACCATCAATGGTGTGTAATGGCAGGAGTTTAGTTAATCCTTATAATGCCAGGTTATCTTTCAGCTTGTATTTTGTATTAATAATTATTTGGTTATATCCGTTTATAAGAATTCGCGATGCATATGTTTTATTAATGCTCGTTTACGTCCATTGTATCGTAAGGAAATATGATTCTTCTCGTTTGACGTTTAGAATAGTGGAGCCATATTACATGAATTTAGCTTGTGGCATATAAATGTATGCTTAAAACCGACAGGGCAAAAATAAGGAGTGCCTCCACTTATATTTTATATACCTTAAGAAAGGTAAATTAATTTTATCTTTATCAAAATGAATTTCAGTACTTGCTAATTTAGTTTACATATTGGAATTTTCAGCAAAATGCATACAGATTGATGTTTTTTTTTTAACTATTTACTATTTTCTTAGAAGAAAGTCTTAATAACTAGTTGCTAATTCAGTTATAACTTTTGTATATTTACATTGATTTTTTTTTTTTTTTTTTTTTTTTAAATATGTAGGTACCTATTAATTTCAGTTGCATATAAGAACTTTTAGAGTTTATATAGTTTACATATTCTAATTTTAAGTGGTATACATATGTATATATATATTTTAAATTACATAAATTACATTTTTTTTCTTTTATTTTATATATGTATATATATATTTTTTTTTTTTTTTTTTTTTTATATTTTCAATCAACTCTGTTTTTTAATTTAGAGTCGAAAAAGTGTTTCTTGTTGCTTCCATATATATTTTTTGGTTATTGTTTCAATTTCAATTTAATTTTTTAATTTTTTTTTTTTTTTTATTTTTTTTTTTTTTTTTTTTATTAAGAATGTATCATATCTGATACAATTTTATTTTTCTACCTTTAAGGATTACAAACAATGTGCTATTTCGCTGACATGCAAAAAGCTCACTAGATCTATATAATGAGACCAATTTCTGGATTTAAGTAATTCATTTAAGTTTCTATACATATTAAAAATTTTAAATCTACCTCTTTCGGTAGAATGTGCTCGGCATTCAAAAATCAAGTGCTCCGCTGTCTCTGGTATATTGCAAACAAAACAATCTCCCGAAATATTTCTATTAAACTTACTTAAGTAATCTTTGCTATATGTATGAGCTAACATAAGTCTGTTTATTAGTTTAACGTCATATGCTTCCATCTTGCATTTCTTGCTTTTATACCACGGTATTTTGTTAATCTCTGGAAAAATCTCCACTAAATTTCTACCTTTGACTAAACTTATATTTTTGAATTCTGTTTCCCATTTTCTCCATATTGTGGTTTTTAATCGGACTAGCGCCTCATAAGGTGTCAAATCTATATTTAACATCTGACCTACCGATACCGCTGTCTTAGCAGCAATATCTGCCTTTTCATTAAAATAAATACCCACATGACTTGGTACCCATATAAGTTGTATTTCTAGTAAAGTTTCCTTTTTCTCACAGATCATATTATGTATCTCCGCTACTATGTAATTATTTGTCAATTTCGTGTCGAGTACCTCAATAGCAGACAAACTATCAGAAAAGATAACAGCTCTTGCTATGTTTTTTTTTATTATTATTGAAATCGCTTGCTTGATTGCTATCATTTCTCCCGTCATAGAAGTAAATTTTTCATGCAACTTGTAAAGAAAGGATTTATTATTTTGCAGGTCATATACCGCACACCCAACACTATCACTTCCACATGAGGCGTCAGTGGACATAATATAAAAACCTTTTTCGATTAGAGCTGCTTTCTTTTCAGTGTAAATGGCGACTAATTGCTCTTTAGTAAAATTTTGCTTAGATCCGGCAAGACTGGATTTTATAAACTTCATATTTGGATGTCTGTCAAAATCAACATTGATATTAATTTTGTTAAAAATGTCCAAGTGCTTATTATAAGTCACACTGTAACTATTGTTTAATTGGATATCATTTTGTAACGCTAATCTTAGTGATGTGTTAAAAAACCACTGTTTTATAAGCTCCTTTCCAGTCAACCATTCAGCTCTAAAAAGTGGAGGCAACTCACCAGCCAGTGCAAATCTTGAATGGACAGGTGCACTAGGAGGCACTCCTATACAACGTCGAACTGTGTCATTTATTATTCCCTGTATTTTTTTATTATACCTCTCCGGAGCATTAGCCCATGTGGTACTACCATACTCAACCTTTGACCTGACAAAGGCTTTATATGTGTTTAGTGCAACATTTGGTGTTAAACCCGATTTGATCGTCGTTAGTCTTTTTATTAGCCCCGTGGCTGGCCCAATTACTTTTTTAACCCTTGCTATGTGGTCTTTAAGCGTTCCGCTTCCATTGATGACTCTACCTAAGAACTTTAATTGTCTGACCTGTCTAACTGCAACTGAGTTCAACATTAAAGTAGAAGTATTCTTGCTTCCCTTCGCCATATACATAAAGTCTGTTTTATTGATGTTTACTGCTAAGCCAAGAGCAGTACAAAGATTTTGAAATTCTACTACTTTCTTTTGCAGGTTATTGAAGGCACCAATAGCTGTTTTCTCCTGAGAAATCAATAAAAAATCATCCGCATACTGAAATATTTGTGTTTTGTCATCTGCTAGAATATGCAAACCTGCCGTATATATATTGAATAAAACAGGAGAAAGACAACTGCCTTGCGGTAATCCATTTTCAATGCATATTTTACTTTTTCCCAATGTTAAGATTCGCCTGTGTAGAAAGTTATATATCCAGCAATAAATTTTAGGATGTATCTTAAGTTCATGTAATTTTAAAACCAACTTAACCAAATCTACGCAGTTATATGCATTGGATAAATCTAATGTACAAATGAAAACTTTATATTTGTTTTGCTTAGCCCTTTCTATCTCGTACAAACATTCATTTAAGCACATTGTTGTTGACTTATTTTTCCTATACGCAAAGCTCCTGTGGGGTATGACCCCATTCGATTCTACATGGTATGTAAGTATATCCTTTACCACCATATTAATCGATTTCACTAATACCGATATCAGCGAAATGGGTCTGAAATTTTCAATTTCATCAAGATTAGCTCTTTCTTTTGGAATTGGAACCACCAGGATTCTACGCCATTCATCCCTTACACAGTTTTGGTCGAATTGCCTTTCAAGAAAATCAACTAGCTTATCCCATGTTCCAGCTGGAAGCAGTTTTAACATTTTATACGTTATTTTATCTACTCCACCTGCCGTAGACTTTTTTTACCAATCATGTCCCAAATTTTAAGACCTATTGCTTCCATAGGTGCATGTTGTACAGTATTGCAGGATTGCAGTTTAAGTAATAATTCACTTAGCAAGGGAGAATCTGGATTTGGTACTTGTCGTTTAAGGTAATCTAAATATGCCTCATTATTGTCATCATACCATCGGGGTTCTTTGCATTTTTGGTAGTTTTTCATATTGTTAATAAAGCACCATGCCTTTTTTGTATTTGGATTTTTATTTAAACTATCAATGGCTTCAAGGAAGTTTGAATTTTTTGCTTTTTTAACAGCATCTTTCCATTCCTCAAGAAGCTGACTCGCCACTTCTAAATGCTCTAATCTACCAGTTTTTCTAGCTTTATATCTAGCTGCGTTTAACAGTCTGAACATTCTTTCTAAATTAGGATTCCACCACGCCTTCGGTGTATGCTTGAAATTGTTTAAGTCTATTGTTGATTTTTCCCTAGCTTCCTTAAACGCATTTTCTAGTGCTCCTATATCTTCAACGTCCCGAATTTCTCCAATTCTTCTGTGAAGTATGTTTTTAGAAACGAATAAAAAAGGTTTCCTTAAAATATTTCTAATCTCCATTACTATTGGACTGTGGTGACTGCCTCCCACAAAGGACCTCTTACACTCCCACTTGACATCGCTATCATATATGTTTACAAAGGACAAATCAATTACGCTACTCCCTCCCGTATCTGACAGAACCGAGTTTCTGTGAAAAGTTTTCGAACCATCATTCAAACATTTCAGTAGAGTGTTTCCAATTAGATCTAACAAAATTTTACCCTTTGTCGAGTTGCACGAGTCCCCCCAACGTACTGTTCTCGCATTGAAATCGCCCATAAGTACAACATTTTGATAAGCATTTAAAAAAGTTAGTAATCTAGAAATTTCGTCCTCAAATGTTTTCGAGTTTGTTTGAGGTGGAATATAAATTGAGCAAATAGTTAAATTTTTATTTAAGTTTTTTGTTTTTGCTATTACAATATCAAAACTTGTTTGATATTTGATTTTAGTAAAGGATATGTTTCTTTTGAATCCAATGGCTACACCACCATAACCATCAAGTCTTGTTTTTTTTATTAAATTAAAATTTGTAAGTTTATGACTTTCCCTGTTCTCGTCATGAGAAAAAATTTCTTGTAAACCTATAATATCAATAGCATATTGATTTGTAAATATCTCAATGTACGATTTGTTCGCCTTAAGGCTTTGACAATTAAACTGTGCTATCTTTATCATTGCCATTCCTAATTCTATTCATTCTTTCAGTCAAAGACTCTGTGTGCTCTATTTCCCCGTTAAGGTTTGAAATAATTTCAATTAAAGGGTCATTTATATGAAGGTTAAACCGTGTTTGTAATTGACTAATAATTTTCTCAATTTCCGTCACTTTGGACCAGCCTGGCAATTCATAGCAAGGCACATTGTCCCGCTTTGCCCTCCTCTCCTTGACTAATGGAACCAATGCTTCTTTCGAAACACTACTCCGTGCTACGTCGTTGAATTTTTTCCTTATGAGTCTTTTGTTAGTCTCCACATTCGCATTTTGTGTTTTTGTTTCCATATTGCTAAGCTCAGGAAAATTTGCCTCATAGTCTTCTAATAATTCAAATCTATTTTGTGAGTTTAGTTGAGAGTAATTCTCAAAAGCTTCTTTTTTACTGATTTTGTTTATCGTCATGACCTCAATAACTCTACGCTCTTTTTCCCAAGTAGGGCATATACTTCTATTTAAGGACGTGTGATTCTTATCACCACAAAGAATGCACCTTTTGTTTGTACATTCTTCATTGCATGCACCTTCTGTACCGCATAGAATGCATCTGGTTTTCGACTTGCAACTTAACCTGGTGTGTCCCAACCTGCCACAATTGTAACATTGCTTAGCTGGAGGAAAGTAATGCATGACTTTAAAATTTGTGAAAAAGATTTGAACCTTTTCAGGTAGCTGAGCACCAGTAAACCCCACCTTTACTGATTGCGTCGGAATGAACTTTTGCCTATCATCTCTGTCTCGCTTCATAATTCTGGCTGCAGATACAACTTTTATTTCCGAATTGATATTTTTTAACACCTCGTCATCACCAATCTCTTCCGGGATATATCTTATAACACCATACGTTTCAATAAAATATCTAGGTATAAAGGGCCTTATATTAGCCTCCAATAGCTTAACATTACGTAAGCATTGATTTGCCGCTTGTGCCGTTTCAAAAATAATTTTGTACATTGACCTGCCCGAAATTTTAACTTCTTTTACCCCACGGATACCAAATCCTTTTATTTTGTGCCATAAGAAGAGTCCATTTTTTGCTTTTTTATTATCAAAGAGATTCGAGTTAGCAGTGTCAAGCAGAACTGCAAATATTCCTTTATAGTCAGATGGAAACAAGATTACCTCCTTAACATTACCACTACCACCACCACTTTGACCAGCTTTAACACCAGCTTCACCTACACCAACAACATCACTCTGCTGTCCATCTAGGTAAGTATTATTAAACAGAGTTTTATCAAAACTAGAGTCACCATTAGTAACGCTATTTTGTAACGATCCCTCTGCATTTTCAGACGCATTTATTTCAGTATTCAACAAAACATTTCCACTATCAAAAGTATTACGTTTAATTAGCATTCCCTGTAATGGAGGCCTAATATCAGCTTTATAGCCAAAAGCTTTAACTCTCTTCCTAACCTCATTCTCCTTTTTCATTTTACGTCTTTTAGGCAACGCATTTACTTCAAAATCTATATTTGAGGTTATGCATTTGTCCTCATCCTCCATATCTCTGTCTGAAACAGACGCCGAAGCGTCCGCCATTTTGTTAAAACCTAACCAAACTTCAATGCCGAGCACACTTACCGAAATAAGAATTCTGCAAAAAACAGGTTACAGTTGAAAATCAATGCCCAGAATTAACCAAGCAATTGTTGTAATCCTTTATTAAAATTAAGATACTTAAAATTAGTTTTAATATTTTACACTGATGACCAAACTAGCAAGTCTGTTAGATTCTTAGAATTAAATTTTCGAAAGACCACTTAGATATAAGTTTTACACTTCCTTTCAGCTGCAGCCCAAGAACGCGAATGAGCTTTTATTTAGACAATAGAGCTGTAGCAAACCGTATGTATTCGTTACCGAGTAACGAGTACAACGCCTGACTCGAAGTACCGAATCGTTACTTACGGTATGAAAGTATGCTTCGTCTAGCAAACCGATCGGTAAGCGAGCGGTCGTTTGCTTTCAACTGTCATTTTTGTAGTTTGACAGCCATTTTCGCATTTCGTAGCATCTTTCATTTTGGCAACATCGTTTATCATAGGCTCTTCGAGCACAAAAAAGCCTTTTAATAAGATATATTGATAAAAACGAGTGTCGCGTTACTGATCTTTGTAAATTAATTAATTTATACCGACAATATGAGTGGGTTTGGAGTTTGAATAGCACGCGGGGCACGAACCTTCTTTCTTTACGACATGTTGCATATGAAAAAGTATGCTTTCAAAATGCTCAGTGAACAAATATCTCTCTCGCTTACGACGACAAGAAACAGAAAGCAACCTAGCATTGAAAGCAGGTGAAGACCGCCCGTTTCAAAATAAACTCGGTACTCGCATATTCCGTAAATGTAGTTGTCAATTCGATTGTTAATATTGTGCGGAATAATAAATAGACAATATCAAACAATAGTGATGTGCTGAAATGCCGGTACTCAATACTTCCTTTTCGGTATCCAAAACCGATTCTATACATGAAAACTTCAAGTTTGAAAAGAGCTTATCTCATTGCTATGTTTATGATATCACCAAAAAAAAATTTAAAAAAGTCCAAATAATCAAATGCTTTCGTAAGATATAAACAATATGCATTTCAGTAACGCGTCGTAAAAGTTACATTGCCGCCACAAAGAACAATCTCATAGCGTTCTCTGGTTCTTGTGCCGACATATTTAAAGGTATCAACTCAGCACATCACTATCCGATAAAAACTTTCAAATTGTCAGAAATTTATTTTCAATCGATAGTTTCCAAGCCGAATTCATAGAAGTGGTATATTCCCTTCAGCTGATTGCTTGTTCTATCTACGCCCTATGCGGTGAAAGTGTCAAAATGGTTATTTTGTTTACATTTTAAATTTCCATTTATACATATATTATAAAGAAATTCATTTGAATATTTTTAAAATAAAGCCTTAGTACGTTTGTTTTTTGTGTCGAATTTGGAATTCCATGCATTCGTTTATTTTTGTTTTTCTAAGTTTCTCTGACATTTTCACCGCAAACTATACACAATTTTTTACTTATATGTGGAGTATACCTTGAATGGCCGCTGTGGTCGAGTTGGTAGTGGTGCGTGCAATAACTTGATATGCCGGTGAGTTTGAGGTTCGAATCTCAGTCAGGGCAAGCAAAACCTTAATAATAGAAAAAGTTTTTTCTAAAAGCGGTCACCCCTCGGCAGGCAATGGCAAACCTCCGAGGGTATTTCTGCCATGAAAAAGCTTTTCATAAAATACATCTGCCGTTCGGAGTCGGAGGAGGTGGAGTTCTAATCGCTATAAAACGTGCCATTCGCTCATCAAAGGTTGATCTTACAAGTTTTGACTCTTTACTTGATCAACTTTGCGTATGTATCTATGGAACCTATGGAAAAATGTTTGTATGTGTATCCTATATCCCCCCTGGAAATTCGGAGTCGTTATATACCGCGCATACTAATAATATTGTTAGTTTGTGTGAAAATAATGAAGAAAGTTATTTTTGAATTTTAGGGGATTTCAACCTCAATAAAATTGTATGGTCTAATCTACAAAATAATGGATATCTTACCCCAACTAATGTAAATACCCCTTTTGAAATAAACTTTATAGACAGTCTTTTTAGCTTTAACCTTGTTCAAATTAATTCATTTTTTAATAAAATTGGTAACATTTTAGATCTAATATTTGTTAATGAGGATTTAATTTTTCATATAAGTGAATGTAATTTTTCAATTTGTAAATCGGATTGCATCATGTGCCTTTAACTTTTTCTTTAGAATTTTTTGATTCGATTTCTGCCGACACTAACAATACTAAATCTTTTGATTTCCGTAGTGCAAATCATGATACCCTGAACGCTGAAATCCATAAAATTGATTAGAGCTTAATATTTCGTGCTAAAAGTGTTTCTGAGTGTTTTGAAATTTTTCTGTTGAAGTTGTCTGAAATTTTTCATAATAACCTTTCTCTCCTTCCTGATCGGGTGCATAAGCTCCCTTGGTATACGAAAAACCTTAAAAAGTTAAAAAATCAGAGGAATCAATTTTATAAATTATTTAAATCTACAAATAATGAATGCTTTAAAGAAAAGTATGTAGATTACATGACCCGGTTCAATGTCCTTGAAAAATTTTTATATAATCGTTACATATTGCGTTTCGAAGATGAACGAAAATCGAATCCTAAGGCTTTTTGGAAATATATTCGATCTAAGAAGGGCTGCTCAAATATTCTAGCTTGTATGATCTACAATGATAAACGCTCTGAAAGTTTATCTGATTCAGCGGCCTTGTTTGCGGATTTTTTCAAATCCAACTTTGTTTCGGATCTTCACAGATGGCTCGAAATTGAATGGCAGAGTGGGAGGAGGGGTCTACTCGCAGGACCTATCTCTGAACTGTTCTTTTCGGCTGCCGGATCACTGTAGTGTTTTTCAGGCTGAGGTTCTAGCCATAAAGGAGGCTATAGACCTGTTACAGACCGCTTTGAAAGGCAATGATATCTTTATATTTAGTGATAGCCAAGCGGCAATCAGAGCTGTGAGCGCAGCTATAATTAGATCAAAAAGTGTACTGGATTGCAGCCGATCTCTGCAGGAGATGGCCAAGCAGAACAGGCTCAACCTCATTTGGGTTACTGGCCACAGGGACATCGAGGGTAACTGCATTGCGGATGAACTTGCGAGGGAAGGAACAACCAAGCAGATTCTTCCCAGTAAAGAACGCATTGGTATGCCCTTTGGCACTTGCAAGCTGCTCTTAAAAGAATCTACTTATGCTCGTGCGAGCGACAGATGGACACATATCACAACCTGTAGGATCTCAAGGCTGACTTGGCCTAGATGGGACCGAAAACGGTCGCGTAGTCTTTATACCTTAAAACGGGACGATATTTCCCAAGTAATTGGCGCTTTATCAGGGCACTGCCTCATAGGCAACCATGCTGGTCGTCTTGGAGTACCCTTCTTTAGATGCTGTAGAAGCTGCAAAAATTATGAGGAGGAAGAAACGGTCCTGCATCTTCTCTGTATCTGTCCAGCTCTAGCCAGAAGCAGGCTACGGTTTCTAGGGGCACCTGTTTTTAGGAACCTTGGAGAATTAGGTGAAATAGACCCAAGATGCTTGACGAGCTTCGTCAAGAATTCTAAATGGTTCAGCAAGAGGGAGTGAGCGTTAAGCTTGTGGTATCACAACGGGCCTCTACTAATGGCCTAAGTGAGTCGCTGGATTAGCGGTGACAGCCACTTATACCTACCTACCTTGTTTCGGATACTGAGGTATCGGGTATACCTCTTCATACTGACTCCCGGGTTGTTGACTTTGGTTCATTGTTTGTAACTGAGTTGGATATTATAGAAGCCATTTTTTCTCTTCAATCGTCATTAAAAATGGACTTGGATGGGCTCAATACTTTCTTTCTCAAAAAATGCAGTTTCTGTATTTGTGTGCCATTGCTTTATATCTTCAATCTCTCACTCTCTACGGGTGAGTTCATTGATCGCTGGAAACTTACTTCCATCACACCAATCTTTAAGTCAGGCAATAAAAATGATGTACGAAATTACAGGCCAATTTCGAAACTAACTACTTGTTCTAAACTCTTTGAAAAGCTTGTACATAATAAAATAATTTTTTCTATTAATAATATAATAGACACAAATCAACATGGTTTTATTAGTGGGCGTTCCACAGTTACGAACCTAGCAGTTTTTACCCAGTATTGCATCTCGACGTTTAATTGTGGATGGCAAGTTGATACGATTTACACAGATTTTTCAAAAGCATTTGACACCGTTTCCCATAATATCCTCTGTAGAAAACTTGAATGCTTAGGCTTCCACTCAATTTTTCTTTCCTGGTTGAAATCTTATCTCTCTAATAGAAAATCGTTTGTTCAAATTGAAAATGCCATGTCTTACACGTTTGTAGCCGCTTCAGGTGTTCCACAGGGCAGCATTCTTGGTCCTATTTTATTTTCGCTTTTCATTAATGACATTGGAGATTGCTTTTACCATTCCAAGTTTTAATTATATGCAGATGATTTAAAGCTCTTTAGTAAAATAACTTCTTCTTCGGATATATTTCTAATACAACAAGATCTAAACAACCTATCCGCTTGGTGCGTCAGTAATAAATTATCTCTTAATTTAAATAAATGCTTCCATGTCACTTATTCTAAATCTCCAAATCGTATTCCATCGTCATACACTTTATCGAATGCCACTCTTTCCACTGTTGGAGAGTTTTCTGACCTCGGGGTAGTATTTGACACTGGATTTAACTTTGTCAATCACATTAGCTTTATTATTCCGAAGGCTTATGCTAACTTAGCTTTTCTGCGACGTTATGCGAGGGATTTTAAAGACCCATACACTAGGAAAACTTTGTATAACTCCTTAGTCCGCTCCAAGCTCAAATATGTCTCTCTAATTTGGAACCCTATTTATGCATCTCACTCTAATAGAATTGAAAGAGTACAACGCAATTTCATTCGTTTCGCCTTGCAACCTCTTAACTTTGCTGATCCTTTACCTTCTTATAGTGCGCGTTGCATGCTTATAGATTTGAAGTCCTTAGCAAATAGGCGTACCATTCACTCTTTGATTTTTGTTTATGATCTTATTTATGGCTCTATTGACTGCCCGGATATTCTAGGACAGATAAGCTTCAATGTCCCTTAAAGAACTCTACGCTTTAATTATCCGTTTAATGTTAGTGCAGGAAAATTGAATTACCTTAACTTTGCTCCCATTAAACGAGCACTCACTGAACTAAATTTCGTATATAGATCACTTGATCTTGATTTCGCCATGCCCAGATGCATTTTCCGCTCTAGAATTGAATCTCACTACAAATAATAAATGTTTATATACATAGTATGTTAGAACTATTCATAGGCACTTTTCTGTATCTAGTCTGTAAGGTTTTGTAACCATTGACTTAAATAAATGAAATGAAATGAAATGAAAACTGTGCCATTTGTGGTATAATATAAAGACGCACACCAGAAATGGTAAGAGAAGCTCGGCCAAACAATGAGCTATATAGTGTACGCGCCAAAATTATATATATATATATACCTTGAATGAATTCGCCTTGATAGTTTCTAAGAATTTACTCGATAAATGTGTTTTTCGGTGATGGGTGAATCAATCAAAAACGGACATCGCCACAGAAAATAACTGATGTTCAAACAACTGTCATTTTGACTGGAAAATATGAGAAATATATTGGCAATTTTATTATAGGTGGGCTGTGTCAATCGTTTTAATAAAGCGCAAATATGCTAAAAAATATTAAAAGAAATGAGTAATAGACAGACATTAATAAATACAATAGAAAAAATTCAGTTTGAGCTTCTGATATATATTTTAGAAGATTTCCATTTCTTGTGGAGACGTGCCCTTACCTCAACTTTCCGGTTTGCGTTCAAACATTGTCTGTGATCTTTAGGGCCGGTATTCAAATGCATTTTTTAGTCGAACTTAAGTCTAGTTTACTTGCGGTCTTCACCTGCTTTCAATGCTCGCTTGACATCCATTTTCGCATTTCGTAGCATCTTTCATTGTGGCAACATCGTTTATCATAGGCTCTTCGAGCACAAAAAAGCCTTTTAATCCGATATATTGATAAAATCGAGTGTCGCGTTACGGATCTTTGTAAATTAATTAATTTATTCCGACAATATGAGTGGGTTTGGAGTTTGAATAGCACGTAGGACACGAACCTTCTTGCTCTACGACATGTTGCAAATGAAAAAGTATGCTTTCAAAATGCCCAGATAACAAATCTCTCTCTCGCTTACGACGACAAGAAGCAGAAAGCAAGCGACAATTGGAAGCAGGCGAAGACCGCCCGTTAAGATTTTGCGTTTCACCAACCAAATCTTAAGCACAACTTAAGTTGAACTTAAGTCGCAGAATTTCTTGTCTTAAACTGATCTTATCTCTGCGAACAGCTGATTATTGCTTGTCAAATAAAATTGAAAAAACCTAAATACAATTAATTGAAAAAATCTAAAGAGTTTTCGAAATATGGAATTTGATTGGAGTAGTGATGAAGACAGTACGAGGAAATAATAAATATTATTGTATTAAACGAACTAAAATAATTTTAATAGTACGATGAGAAAGATTTTATTTCAATAATGCTTGGAATGTCCTTAACCCGACATTTCCACAGAAAATAGCTGATGTCCTAAAATAGATGTCAGAAAATATATTGTCAATGGAGACCGCTTATGTCTTCATGTCAGCCATTTATGTCAGCGTTTATGTCTTGGCATCTATTGTATGAAATAAGCTGTCACTTTGTTACTTTGACAGCTAATTTTTCATTTGTCTGTAAATTTCGTGTGGTCAACATCAAAGATATTTTCATTCAGAAGCAAAAACTGAGTTGTTTTCTATTGGATTTATTAATGTCTACGTATTTGGGAGGAAATAAAACATATGTCTTGTATTATTAAACGAACTACCCAGATTACCTAGATTACCCACCAAGTCAATCAAATTCGGAGCGAAATTGATTCGTCTCTTTGTATTTTCAATTTTCTTTAAATTAAATAAATATATTTCTGTAATATTTGAACTTGAAAATACTGTTATTATGTTGAGTTATTTTCTATTTGCAAATTTCAAAATATGGAAAAAGAAAGCAAATTATTGTGGTGCTACCATATTCTGAATTAAATATTTTCTATATTTAAGTCTCCATTGTGAAACGCAAATGTGTGCAAAATCTTAAACTAGTCTTAGCTAAGATTTGTCTTAACTGGAACTTAAAATTGGATTGTAAAACCGGCCCTTAAAATTTATCGCTGGAGCTTCACAGAGAAGATATATTTTACGTACTTATAAATACTAAAATTTTTTGGATCTAAAGACAAAACTGTATCATTATAACAGCAAGATCTTTAAATATTTTTTTTGAAATTGCCAGAAAAATAATATTTATTAGTTAATGAACGCCACTAGTAATGTGGTCTTCTTAAATTCATTTTCGCTATATTATATTATATTATTAATCATTAATAATTTGAAAAAACAACAACAGTTTAATTCTTCATAACAAACATTTATATGAAAGGATGTGTGGACGACGGCGTCTTGCAACAAATATTGATCGTTTAGCTAATGAAACGATTGAGCTTAATGAATTGAAATCACTTTAAATTGTTTAATACTTGCGAATAATAAATATATATTAATACTATGACAAAATGATAATGGCGAGATACAGAAAAAAGAACAAAGTGAAAAACTAAAACTTGTGTCTTCTTCACTATTGGCTGGCTCAAAAGGTTCTGGTTGAAAAGTACGAATTGTAATGGCCGCTAATTTGACATTTGAGGATTTTCGGTGCTGCCACTCGGATTGCTTATTCCAGAGTTGCCGACATTCCACCTCCTGGTGAACCATCTGTGGGTTCGCAAAATTTCAAAGCGGCTAGCTGTTCGTATGGGTCGACGGATAACTCCGTGTGGTGTGTTAACATTGGCACTACGAGCTCTGCCATCTTTTCCATGGAATACCTCTGCGATTCTGTTTATTTTCCAATGGCTTCTCGGAGCTGAAGGATCACAAATCACCACAAGTGCCCCTGGCTCTAGTGGTTTAACCTCGTGGTAGATACTCCAGTGTCCACCTTTTCCATGCACGATCTTTTAAGTTTTGTGCGATCTTCCACTGTTGTCGAATGCAAAGTTGTTCCTCGTCCGGATGCGGCGTTTGCGTGGAGTTTAGGCAACCCAGTAAGAAATGGTTTGGTGTGAGGGGTTCTTCCTCCTCTGGCGATACTGGTAGGTCAGTTAATGGACGGCTGTTGATGATGTTATCTATTTCTATAGTCACACTGCGGAACGTTTCCAACCTTGGCGCCTCCTCTTTAAAAAAATTTTGTAGGAGTCGTTTGGTGCACTGGATAAGTCGCTCCCAGTAGCCACCACTACTTAGATCCGCGGGACAATTGAACACCCACTCAATTTTATTTTTGGACATCTCACGGTCGATTGCTTGGAAATCGAATATTCTCTCCACACTTTTCAATTCCTTCTGTGCTCCGACGAAGTTCGTACCATTGTCGCTTCGAATACGTACGGGCACATGTGAACCCTGCTGTGGTCCGTATGCAACCCATCCGAGCTTTGTTTCGGCGGCAATTGGTCGGTTATGTCCGTCCTCCACGATGTTACGCGCAACACCGAGGAAAGAATTGTCAAGCCTCAGTAGTAGGTCTGGCTTAACGTTGTAATAGCTTGGAAGCGGTAGAGTTTTGAAATGGTGAAACTTGTGTTTTTTAAATGTTTGTACGGGTAAATTTAAATTTGGAATTGTACGTACGTTTTTAATCATAAAATTTGATTCTGCTCCTCTTATGTCGAGTGAGACCTTACGCGATTTCTCTGTTGATTTGTTTCTGCCGTACCACTGCAACGACAGTAACGATGATTGACCTGACAGACCCAAGTTTCTAGCGACTTCCTCATTTAGTAATGAAATCGACGACCCTTCGTCGAACATGGCGTAAGTCTGCACCTTGCCTCGAGGACCAGACAATGTTACTGGTACAAACTGAAAGAATGTGGACTGCTTTTCCTGCCGGCAATTGTAGACGTGTTCTACTTGTTTAGCTTCATTCGAAGCATGTAGAAGTTTGTGACGTTTACGTTGACATCCGTTGATACCACACTCGCTTCTGCGTTGACAGGTTAGTAGGTTGTGCCCATCCTCAAGGCATCCAAAGCAGAGCTGGTGACGCTTTACTACCGCCCATTTGTCATTAACGTTGCGAGCAGCGAATTCTCGGCAGGCCGTCAACATATGCGTTTGGCTGCATTGCGGGCATCGTTTCGGCTGGCGACGATCACTTTGGATCTCGTTGCTGTGAAGCAGTCGGCGAGTACCACCTCCTGCTATTGCTGAATGTCGTTGGAAATAAATCGATTTTGGCTAGACGCCTGCCCCACTCAAACTGCTTTGATGGAGGTAGCTTGGATACTAATTGCTTCAACAACGAGGGGTTGATTAAATGGTGTTCGCATTTAGCTGACTTAAAAAAGGCGACAATGTTACGTACCCGTGTGGAAAATTCGAGTATCTGATCGAGACGACTCTCGGCGATAGCAGGAAACTGACTTACTCTTTGCATTTGTGATCGGATTAGCAAATCTGATCTACCGAAGTTGAACTCGAGTTCACTCAAAATGCTAGGTACATCGTCTGGATAAATTAAAAGGGAAGTAACCGCTCGTCTCGCTTCGCCCTTCAGAGCCTTTTGTAAACGGATGAGATTCTGTCGGTTGTTGTAATTGAACTCGGCAGTTGTATCGCGATAGCATGCGATAAATAACGGCCAATCCTCTGGACTTCCTTCAAAGACCGGTAGAGGGTAAAGTTTTGTGACGGTACTGTCCACTAACGCAGGCGGTTGGCTGTGCGGCATTAAAGGCCTGCCAGATAGAGCACGTTACGTACGTTCCGGCGAAGCATTCGACTGACAGCTAAGTATATTATATGTAGTTGAATGCAGAATGCCACATTCGCAACGCATGCGATGCCGCAACGTACAACAGTAGCCCATCTCTCTACTTTTGACGCATTCAAATCCGTCGCTAGTGTTAGCTGATGTGTTTTTTTGTAATTATTTCCATTTTTTTTATAATCTTTTCACAAAAGTAAATATCAGCACAAATTTTAAGCTATATTTGATTTGCATACAAAAAAAAATTAACCGCCAATACAAAACAACTAATTTGTTTACACGCGACAACGCTTTTAATGTGGCGCACCTTTGCGTTTCTTACGCCTTGTCTGTTGAATGCCTCGTTGGAGCGGACTCAACGTATTCTATCTGGCAGGCCTTTTAGTGGCATCGGCGGATGCGGCTGTGGCGTTGCCGCTGGCAAAAGTGACTGGTGATGATGAGCAGAAACTATAAATTCTTGTCTGCTAGTTGACTGATTTGGTATCGGAGGAATTTGGTTACCTTCCACATAGTCACCTTCTATGCGATCGCGAAGTTGCTGAATGTCAGCTCGCTGTATACTTGTATCGTTGCGTAGTTCATGAACAGACTCACGTACCGCTGTGATTGAGGCAACTAGAGCTAAATTATAATTTGGCGCCCTTTGTTGTTCGGCTGTAGGGATTTGTGCTGCTTCCACCACTGTATCGTCCAATTCTGACTCCCCCTCGGAATCCGCTCGACGTTGCTGGCTCATTTTAGAGCGTGTGAACATTGGCTCAGCTAATTATAATTATGTGGTACCAAAAACACAAATCGACAATTTGAGGTATGGCGATTCTCTTCGGAAATTCTTATAATATACGTTCGCGAAATATTTTTATTTAACACGAATGTATACGTTTAAAGCTTTTAGCAAAAGGCGGCGAAGAAAAAGCGGTGCGAAGACGAAGATATTCGATGTTTATAAGCAATTGGCGGAAATACGGTTGGTACTGCCTGCAAATTGGCGGCAAATATGATGCGACCGACTGGTAGTTGGCGGCATATACGATGACTGTCCGTACAACGACGGAAAATTCGAAGCGACTGGCTGAAAATTGGCGGCAAACACGAAACTGCCTGCAAAATAGGCGGCAAATAGCGAAGGCTGTTCGCAAATTGGCGGCAAATGCGAAGCGACTGGCTGAAAATTGGCGGCAAACACGAAACTGCCTGCAAAATAGGCGGCAAATAGCGAAGGCTGTTCGCAAATTGGCGGCAAATGCGAAGCGAAATTCTCGAAGGATTCGATTCTTACGTAAACTGGCAACTGGCTTCTGGCTGGCGAAGATTATCGTAAAAATCCTTGTTTGATGGCGGCTGACTAAAAACGCGTTGACGATATTGCAGAATTTTTCAAAGGTTGGCTCGTAGAAAATTCTCGTAGTAATTCTCGCTGGCGTCTGGCTGGCTTTTCGATGGTATTGCCAAACTATGTGCAATTGTTGGTAAATACTCTCGACTTACTATGACTCGCAGAAACAATGTGCAAATATTGGCCAATTCGCAGACTAATATGCGAAATCTTCTTAAAAATGACGGTTGGCTACAAATCGAAGCACGGCAATGGCCTCCCTCAAGTATAGCAAAACTTAGGCTTAAACTCTGCTTCCAAACTTCGGTGAATTCTTTCAGCACGTTCAAATGTGTATGCGTTTAATACACGAGCAAAATTCACACAAAATGGCTGCGGTTCTTCTCTGTATGGCAAATTAATAAATCTGCTGCAATTTTCCCGGAGAAGACAAGTTTTAGAAGTTGTGGACGACGGCGTCTTGCAGCAAATATTGATCGTTTAGCTAATGAAACGATTGAGTTTAATGAATTGAAATTACTTTAAATTGTTTAATACTTGCGAATAGTAAATATGTATATATTAATACTATGACAAAATGATAATGGCGAGATACAGAAAAAAGAACAAAGTGAAAAACTAAAACTTGTGTCTTCTTCACTATTGGCTGGCTCAAAAGGTTCTGGTTGAAAAGTACGAATTGTAATGGCCGCTAATTTGACATTTGAGGATTTTCGGTGCTGCCACTCGGATTGCTTATTCCAGAGTTGCCGACAGGATGAGCACGCCTTAATTGCATTCTAAAAAAAAGTAAATAACTTAAAAACAACACACACACAAACAAGTTCAGTTCAGTTTCTCTTGTTTGTAGTTGTTTTGTTTAAAGAAGATGAAATAAACGCAACAGCCAACTCGGCTAGCGTAGCACAGCATGTAGCGTGTTGGCCCTGCTACTCTGAGCTCCAGGGTTCAAAGCCTGGGAGAGTGGTTATGAAGAATTAATATAATTAATTTAATAAAAAGAAGTCTGATGAGGAAATGTGGTGATTTCCGAAATAGTAATATAACTTCTACCATTAAAAAAATTTTGTTATTTTTTCACACAAAATCTTCCATAAGCTGGCCTCGAGCTCAACAAAATTGTCAATTATTAAAAACATTTATCAGGCCAACAGAAAAATAACAAACATTTATATAATATATTATATTGAAATATTATTTGTGACCGTGGTAGCTTCGTGTGGTCGGCGCTGTGTACTCTCCACCTGCTACAAGTGAGGTGTGTACCATCGAGCTGATGTATGATCACAGTATAAATAGTAGTAAAACTGAGGTGAAGTCCTTCTCAGGGATAAGAGTTTTTGGCGGTAACACAGAGTATTCCTAGAATTTAAATAATGCATAATCAAAAAGAAAGCTAATTTTTAATGATTTCAGGGCCAATAAAACAGCTGCGAAAGACTTTTGATACTTCAAGACCTTAGAATTTACATCGATTTTTTTGTAGCACAATGTTCATGGTGAATTTTCCTTAATATGTACAAAAATACAAATTTAAAAGTGCGTATACATATTTGTAAAAACGTAAATAAATATATACATACTCACATATCACGATTTAGAAAATACAGAGGTTGCGCCTTCCGCAAACCGCTATTCGCTCTCAGCAAATTTGACAGAATCAGCTGTTTATGCTACGTCACAGAACGCGGTTAGTTTTGTTTGTATGTTTGTAAGCATACAATTGTTTGTACTTAAATTCAATGTTTAAAAGCAATTTTATTTAAAACAAAGTTATTAAACATGAAGTGCGCAGTGTTAAGTGTTAAATCACAGAGTCTATCAATGATACGAGGCTATAAAACTCGCTAAAAGTGATGTGAAAGTGTAGCTGTGCGCACTTGGTAGCAAGTCAAGCTTCTTGTGTCTCCTAATGCTGCAATGCAGTTTTTTTCAAAGCATCCAATCAAACACAGTGCATAAATGAAGTTATTTGAATATAAATATGTTGCATAAAGTGCCGAAATTGGTAAAAACTTTAAAATTTAGAAATCCCAGCAGAACCTAACCTCACATTTTTGTTTACAATTTCTTTCGATACTCAGAAAAACCGTGTTCGTGACGTTGCACGCATTTTGCTTCACATCATTTTTCATCGGGAAGGCGCAATCTTGTATTCTATCGTTCTTGCTCACATATCACGATGCTGCGAGCAGTTTCCTACCATTGGACATTGTCACACGTTCATTGTTTATTGACGTGATGCAAGTATCGTGTTATATCTTGACCGTGTATTTGTGGATAATAATAAGGATTGCAAAATGATCGCAATACCGTCAATAAATATTGTAGCATTCGTCGATGCGACTAATTTCTACTCCAGTACCTTCTCTTTACTTGTTTTGTTTTTAATGAAAATGCCAGTATTATAGCTAAGCATGCACAAACTTTATTTTCTTGTTTCATTGTCTATATATATATATCGAACCACGCAGACTGCAAAGTATATAAATACTGACGGGATGTATATACTGGGGATCAAAAATGAATTGTCAGGGATGATTTTCCTTTTAAAATGTGTTTGCATTCTTTTCCGATTGAAAAATTTAATCAGAACAGAAATTATATAAAAAATGATAAGCATTCGTGTATTAAAATATATACTTGTATAATAAATATCACCGAAAAATGTATTGTATATTTTGCATGCAACTATTTAGAGGGAAGGTCCAAATCCTATGTATGAATAACGGCTTGAAATGTTAATGAAATATGAAAATTTAAGTACAGTCTGTAAGAATTTATGTTCATTGACTTCATAAATAATTAAATAAATATTTTAAAACAAATAAATTAGTGAATATATTACACTTAATGTTGCACTCAACCTGTGTGCGAGTAAGTCCTCGGTGATATTTATTATACAAGTATATATTTTAATACACGAATGCTTATCATTTTTTATATAATTTCTGTTGTGATTAAATTTTTCAATCGGAAAAGAATGCAAACACATTTTAAAAGGAAAATCATCCCTGACAATTCATTTTTGATCCCCAGTATATACATCCCGTCAGTATTTATATACTTTGCAGTCTGCGTGGTTCGATATATATATATAGACAATGAAACAAGAAAATAAAGTTTGTGCATGCTTAGCTATAATACTGGCATTTTCATTAAAAACAAAACAAGTAAAGAGAAGGTACTGGAGTAGAAATTAGTCGCATCGACGAAAAAGAAATGCTACAATATTTATTGACGATATTGCGATCATTTTGCAATCCTTATTATTATCCAGAAATACACGGTCAAGAAATAACACGATACTTGCATCACGTCAATAAACAATGAACGTGTGACAATGTCCAATGGTAGGAAACAGCTCGCAGCATCGTGATATGTGAGTATGTATATATTTATTTACGTTTTTACAAATATGCATACGCACTTTTAAATTTGTATTTTTGTACATATTAAGGAAAATTCACCATGAACATTGAGCTACAAAAAAATCGATGTAAATTCTAAGGTCTTGAAGTATCAAAATTATTTCGCAGCTGTTTTATTGGCATTGAAATTATTAAAAATTAGCTATCTTTTTGATTATGCATTATTTAAATTCTAGGAATACTCTGCTTCAATTTATAGATGTAGTTTCGCTTGCGCTCCATTCCAGGCAGTTATTTCTTTCCGTAAATGTAAAAATGTTTCAGTTATAAGAAAATTAATATATATATTTGCAAATTAACAGCATATTTTCGCTATACATTTTTGGCTTTAAGTAATAATTGTAAAGTTTATCTTCACTGGTTAATGCAAATATTTCACATTCCGCCAAATTTGTTATGTGATTTTCAAGGTTTATTATGAAATATCGTTGCATGCAACTCCGCTATAGTTTCTTTTTATTACCCACCATGAAAAATCGTATCCCTGAGAAGGACTTCACCTCAGCTTTTGAACTGTATATACTCTGGTATGATCTTTCGGGAAGAAATTTTATTCACAATGGAAACCGATTACAGTTTGCTCTATCTCGTTTTTTTAGCAGTCTACCTACGCCGATAGTTTACAAAATATCGATAATCGTAGTTCTTCTAAACAATCGATTTGATCCCAACTCATATACACTGCAAGACGTGCATTAATAATAAATTTTATTGTACATTTTATAAAAGAAATGGCTGCGAAATTTGACCAGCAGAAGACAAAACACCAGCTCTTCCATTTATCTATTAGTTTAGCAACAGTGCTCGTCTGCATGACATATATGCAGTTTCAACGAAATTGGGCGAATTTGGGCAGTCTTTGGAGCTCTTTAATAGTGCCTATTGTATTTACCGGCGAGCTACTCAAAACGATACTTGTGCGTTACTATAGTCAATCATATGATAGTGCCCTTCCACAGAAACAACGACAGAGAAAAGTTTCCTCCCTTACAATACGAGAAATCTGTGGAGGATTACTTTTGCAAATTTTGTGTACTTTACTTTACGCATTCGTGTGTATTATATTAGGAGCACCTGTACTTCAAAGCTATGAGCAAACGTTCGTACTAGCGCTGTTACTTACGCTGCAAACTACATCTCCGACAGTATTTCTACTGGGAGCAGGTGGCGCATTACAAGTGTGTTTCTGCGAAAAGCCCGATACAATTACCAAAAGTGAAGACACTGCTCTAGGGCTGTTCAAATACAATGCTTTGGGTGCCATATTGGGTGCTTGGGCTGGATCTGTGGTTGCACCCTTAGACTGGGAACGTGATTGGCAAGCGTATCCAATACCGAATGTAGTTGGAGCATTGTTGGGTTGTGCACTAGGGAATATTTATGCTTGCTCACGAATTTTATATGCCACAGCCAAAGTATATATGAATAGAAAACGTAACTAAGATCTACCAATTCTTTGTCGGTACCAATTAAAATGCAAATACTGCCAATAAATTAACCGAAAACGAAATATGTGTGTAAATTAACTACCGCCTCAAAGTAATTACATTAAAATCTAGTCAAAATCATTAGTACAGTTTCATAAGCATAAAGGGCGCACACTGATGAATTTTTATTTAATTATCTTTAAAAGGTTTTTAACATTTATCTACATACATATGTACTTATTATTATTAATAAATAAATATAATACTTTTATAAAACTGAAACACTAATTTTGAATAAATATGCACGATCATAAGAAAGTTCACAATAAATTCACTAGTTTTCATACATAATTGAAGTCAACGTCACTGTACTAATGATCACAATGGTCTACGTACTATATATTACCGGTTTTTTTTTAGGTGAGAGAAGATAGAAGCTGAGGATGGAGATATTTTGTTGTCAAACAAAATACATTCATTTCGTTACAGTTGGTAAGAAAATCTAAAAAAAAATGTTTTCTATAAATCCATATATATAACAGTACATAGTAAATAGTTTTTAGATAAAGAGCGAAAACTTAAATAGTGAAAATATGGAGTTTCGACATCGCCCCTTGCAGTATCCGGGAGTTTGCAGTTTGAAAGAACAAGTATGTTATAAACATATATACATACATGCAATTTTCTTACGTATGTACATATGTATGTACGTTTGTAAAATTACTTTTATTCTCATGTATTTAGTTTTATCTCAATTATGCTTTATAATTTTAGGTAAATGATGTCGAATACGAATTACTGAAATTGGGTAGTAGGATTCGTGGATTAGAAGATTCACTTGACAATCCTGATATAGAGCCGACGTTACGCGAAGTAATAGAAGAGGAGGTTTTGACACTTAAATCGGAGATTGCTAAACATAAGGGAACCATTAAAACCTTGCACAAGGACAAATCTCAGCATATAGCTATTTTAACCGTTATAATCTTTATTATATTATGCTTGCTTACCATGTTCAAAATCTTTTACTCTTGGTATTAGACAACCAATTCATAATTATTTTACTACCCATTCAATTTTAGAATGTTTCCGATATAACTCTAATACATCGACGATTAATAAAATAAAAGAATATATTAACTTGTTTAAATTTTCCGTAATTTATTTGATTTCAGTGAAGTATCTTAAAATCTTATCGTCTACCAACAGCTCGTCCACGCCCACGTCCTCGGGGACCACCACGACCACGCGCACCACGTCCTCGGCCGCGATTACCCGCACGGTTACTATCCTTTTTCTTTGTTTTCGATTTTGGCGTATCGTCAATAAGTAGTGTTTCGAGAGGTAAGCTATCGGGAAGGATGAAATACCGTATATTGTTACCGCGAATACTAAGAGACTCCAATTGTACGGGATCCCTATTTTTAATAGTCATTTTGACTGACTTCAAATGTGTGTTCATTGCCACATCAACTCCTGTAATTGTACCATGAATTTGAGTGCCATTTTTTAATTCAATAGTCACCGTTTCGTGACTAAGTTTCATCAGAAATCTGCAAATATATTTTGAATAGTATTTGTAAAAAAAAAATTCACTAGTTTTTGTATTAAAAATGTACATACATATGTACTCGTATTTCATATACTAAAAATTGTATATAAAAAAGGTGAATGATTCAAACTGTACATTGCTTGTATTATTCAGCTTTTTTTATAACAATTTACTTGGCATTCTGTATAAGTTGTTAAACGTTTGAAACATGCGAAAAATGAAAGGCATCATGTCTACAACTCTTGCCAACAGTCCCGCCATTGGATTATCACCCAACACGCGTTGGTGCAGTAATCGCTGAGCGTGCGGTTTCAGCTTCTTATTTCGGTTGTATGTGTTATTTCATATTCGACTAGTTGTGAGAAATGTTATAACATAAAAAAAACTTATATTTACCTGACCAACTTCATATTTTTTTATTTGTAAATCTTTATCAAACCGGCAATACTAAATAACTATTGGTTTTCTTTTTATAAAAACACTATTTGAATATAATGAACATGACAGGGTGACGGTATTTAAAGTCATAAGGGTGTTCAAACAGTCTTAACTAATAATGTGATCTTTTTGTAATGGGCCGTTACACACTACACAATAGTTCGCACATTCGGATGAATGACCCGTCAGAAGGAACACTTCCTACGCGGAATATATTTGTCTATTTATCTGAATATGTCAATGAAGGTTTAAATCTTCAGGTAAAGTATGATTGACAGTAAATTTTGTAAACAAAATAAAAATACTTTTTAGATGAAATATTGAAATTTAAATAAATTGATCCTAATAAAATAATATTTAATAATGCAACTATTTTTGACTTTGTTGTACGTGACATTTGTATATAAGCGATTTTTAAACTTTTAACAATTTTAAAAGATTCCGAGAAGTATGCAAATCGCCACAATGGCTGCGCAAGCAAAGACTGATCTGAAAAGAGTTGGCGAATAATATGCTATCTTTCTTGCTTGGAAGAAATTGAAGGAAAACTTTCCAATAAAGAACCAGGCTTTGAAAAAACCACTTATAAGCGGGTAGAAGAGGTTCCTTTGATTATAAATCTGAAGGTCCCACCCTCCGGAGGCCTATAGTTTTTAAGTAATTTGCTTTTAAAGTTACGAAAAATGTCAATTTTAACCTCACTTTCTTCTTTGTGCAACAATGAAATGAAAATACCGTCGTTAAGGTATAGGAAAAAACTGCTCTTACCGTTGCCTGACTCACGAGAATAACTTAGCGCAATTAGTTTTAATTAATAAAATGAAAATGTATGTAGTTTATTAAGTTGATTACAATTTAATGTACGTATACAAAACGGTAAGAAAATTCCTATATGTCGTAGGATGATGTAGGTTTTATACTTGTGTTTGCGTGCGCTCTGTGCTGAATCCAAAAATGTAATGGCCGACAAATTTAATGCTGTGCACTTTGCTCGAACTAAGGGCCAGTTTTTCAGTGCAAGTTGAACTCTGTTTGTCGTTTAAACTAAGTTTAAACTCAGTATGCAGTTTTTCAGTCAACTTTAAACGGAGTTTAAACTGAGTTTAAACGGCCGATTACGCACAGTTAAACTTAGTTTAACTTATCAGCTGCGTGCTGACTATTTCGTTTTGGTTGCAACAAATTTAATTGAGCGCAAGAAAACTAAGTTTAAATTTAAACTGAGTTTAACTAAACTTAGTTTAAACTGAGTTTAAACCAGCACTGGAAAAATGGCCCTAAGATAATAAATCATTACAGGGTGACTAACACCCCGCCCTCCCCGTGAATCCTCACTGGATTCACCACCAACAATTAACTTGGCCAAGCGGGAAGCTAGTCTGCGAAGAAGTCCAGTTGTAGTCTTCACCTTGAAGACTCGCCCTTGGCCATCTTTGGCTGGAAAAGCTTGCGTAATGCGACCACGTAACCACTGACTGCGAGGAAGCGCTGCTTCACATATTATTACCAGGTCGTCAACTTGAAGTGGTGTGGCTTTACCTTGCCACTTGGTGCGGAACATGGTGCAGGCTAGAAAAACATAGCTGTTTTGCCTTGACTAGGTCCCAGCGCTCTGGAACGCTTGCCGAATTAAAGGAATCGCACTGTGAAACCATGTGGTTGCCGCTGCAATGATAATAGGCAACTGAATCCTTAGCTCGGTCAATGTGCATCAGACGCTGCGGATTACCCAAAGATGTAAGCTGTCTGCTGCCTTGCGTACCTGCTGTAGGCAACAATAAAATTATTCTCGCTAAGTCGCTAAGCCACGCAGAAAAATTTTCCACTGTCGGATACGGCTCTATATTCGATGCGTGCTTTGCCCACTCGAACTGCCGAGCTTGCGGTAACTTGCACACCATTTGCCCTAATAAAGTAACGTTAGCCAAATGTTGCTGACAATTTGCTGACTTCAAGAATGCAACAACGTTTTCTACCCTTGAAGCAAACGGTACGTTCTGCTCTGGCTTGTTTTCTGCTATGGGCGGGAAATTTTGCAATTTGCCAATTTGAAACTTAACCAATATGTCTGGTCGGCCGAACCGGAACTCAAGCTCGCTTATTACGTTCGGCACGTCATTCAGGAAAATTAACAGGGCTGCTTCTGCTTCTTTGGCGGGACCAATGAGAAATTTCTGTAGCCTCATCAAATTTTGGCGGTTACTATTCAAATGCTTTCGTAGTGTCGTTAAAATTTGCGAAAAATAGCGGCAACTCTTCGATATTTCCGCTGAAACTAAATAGTATAGCTTGACTTGCGAATCAGTTGATACCTCGACGGACTGACTTACATTTATTTGTGCTGGCTGCACACTTTGTTCGGGCGCAATCTGTGGCTGTATTCCTTCGCGAAGTCTTACTATATCTCGTTGACTTTCCACAGTGCTGTGTCTTAGCTCCTCCACGGACGCCCTTAGCGCGTTTAATGTGGCAGTTATCGCATTCGCGCTGTCGTCTGCAGCTGCACCTGCAACTGCGCCTGCTTGCTCATACATATTTTCAGACGACGACTCTCCTTCGCTACCTTGACTGCTGCTTGCACCGCGTGCTCGCTTTCTCAAAAAATATTTGCTGGTCTCCGGCATACAAAATGGCTTCAGCCCGCTGGTCTTAAATGGCTGACAGACGGGCAATGTTATCTAGATAAGTAGCCTTGATCTGCATTAACTCATGGATAATCCTCTTCCAAATGCCAATAAGCACTCGTATAAATGCACGAAAATTATGTGCATAAGTACTGAATATTGAGATTTCAATATGGCAATGCTGCCATACTATTGTGAACTAGCAAAATGTCACAACAAGCCTATAGACTTGCAAAAGTTCTATATTCCAAAGCGAACAATGAGATAGCCACCATTTTATGAATTGGAATACATTGCCTCATATTGTTGTTCACCTTTTCAATGCCCTCAACTTTTCCACAAATTTTGCGAAAAGCATTTGTCTTGTAATATAAATTTTCTTTGAAACGATTTTCGTCCTTTGAAGGTTCGTCTCGTTCCCAAAAATAGCTAAAGCGGTCATTGATGGAACAGTATGCATGTGTATAAACTATTTATATCGTTACAGCAAATAAAATATCCTCACATATTTGCACAACTTCCTTTCTCTAATGTCGAGAAGTGTAACCATTGTGTATAATAACAAGTGAGATATCTTATTTGACAATTGGATTTGACAGTATACCTAAGTTGGCGTTTGACAGGGTACCTAAGCTGGCCGCCAATATGTCGACAATTACAAATGGCCCGAAGTTGGAAAAAGCTGATCTGAAAATATTTTGGGGGGTTTCAATTTTTTAGGATATTTTACATATTTTGAGATATTCGATTAATATGCATTATACATAGATATAATAATATTGGGTAAAATGTTGAATGCATTTTTATAAAGCCATCGATAGGCTATGATATCATTTGAATCAGTAGAATCATAAAATCAGGGGTTTAAAGTGCTACATCGATTCTCCTCTTTTTCTTTGCCAAAATATCTAGGTCACTAGCAACCTCAATATCTCGAGATACGTCTTCAATATCCGTAAAATAGAAAAGGACCGTTCACTCGGAGCCACCGTGACTGGCAACGTAACACTGATTTGAAAAATTCGGTAAATGTGTTTGTAAAATTGCATATTACGAAGGCGGTTTGATAAGTCATAAACTTTTAGAATAAAATATACTTTACGGCAAAAAAGCATTCTCTGTATTCCAGTTACTGGGTAATAATTTTTAATTTTTTTGTCTAGAGTGAGTTTTTGTGTGTGCTACAAATTTGAAAACACGGTTGAAATTTTCTGAGACTACCGATTTTTTGGGGGGAATCCAGACACCCAGAACCCCTCCCCTGTATCCGTCCCTGCATTCGGGTAAAATATACGGGGAACGCCAGGGTTGCGAATTTACTTTGCAAAAACAGGTGATCTCAGCTGTTCCAAATTTTGAAATTTATCGAAAAGATATCTCACTTGTTATTATACACAATGAGTGTAACCACACAAGGCTTTAGCATCTTGCTAAGAATTACGTATGTGCCAATGTACTCATATTGCATATTTTGATTTTATTAATCAACTTTAAGATAATAATTTTAAGCTTTTTTAATTCGTAAAGATTTTTTGCCATTTAATTAGCTGCCAATCTTATTTTCCTTATTTTCCATTTTCAGCTCAATTTCGTTTGTCATATCAGCTGCTGTCGAAATGCAGATAAGCGTCGTCTGTCAGGCCTAAAATATTATGATATATGAGCTCGGTTATTTGTATATCTGCCCCTGTCTGTCAGCCCTTTTATTCTCGTTGTTCTGTACGAATACCACCGACAGAGCGCATAAGTATAAAAATTGTTAAGGTATAAGAACAAATTGTTCTTACCGCTGCCTGACTCACGAGAATAACTTAGAGCAATTAGTTTTAAGTAATAAAATGAAAGGCAAGCAAAATCTTAATCATAGAAAAAGTTATTTCTAATAGCGGTCACCCCTCGGCAGGCAATGGCAAACCTCCGAGGGTATTTCTGCCATGAAAAAGCTTCTCATTAAATACATCTGCCGTTCGGAGTCGGCACAAAACTGTAGGTCCCTCCATAATAAAGACGCACACCACAAATGGTAGGAGAAGCTCGACCAAACACTGATATACTGTACGCGCCAAAAATTATTATTATTAATATAATGAAAACGAAAATAATAAAGTCTTATCTACAAATTTTCAATATATTACGAAATATTGATTTATTTGCTTTATTTGAGAAAAGCGCCGCAGTCCTTAATTGTGGTGTATTTACTTTTGACACGTATGGTAGTACACTTTTGCTTATACTGTCGACCATTCCTATTTATGTTTGTTTACGAAAAGTGGTAAACATTCTAGACACATTTTTAAACGCGTTTATTACTTGCGGTCTTCACCTGCTTTCAACGCTCGCTTACTTCTGAAAGCAAGCGACATGTCGCACGTGAAGACCGCAAAAAGTAGAAAGTATGCTTCGTCTAGCAAACCGATCGGTAAGCGAGCGCTCGGTTGCTTTCAACTGTCATTTTTGTAGTTTGACAGCCATTTTCGCACTTCGTAGCATCTTTCATTCTGGCAACATCGTTTATCATAGGCTCTTCGAGCACAAAAAAGCCTTTTAATAAGATATATTGATAAAATCAAGTGTCGCGTTACTGATCTTTGTAAATTAATTAATTTATACCGACAATATGAGTGGGTTTGGAGTTTGAATAGCACGCAGGGCACGAACCTTCTTGCTCTACGACATGTTGCAAATGAAAAAGTATGCTTTCAAAATGCCCAGTGAACAAATCTCTCTCTCGCTTGCGACGACAAGAAGCAGAAAGCAACCTAGCATTGAAAGCAGGTGAAGACCGCCCGTTAAGTTCAATATTTTGGAAAATTTGAATAAAGGACTATTTACGCACGTAAATAAACCAAATTTTGTATACCGCACAAATTTTGACTGAACATTCGCTGGAGGTAGTGAAGAAAATATAACAACAAATTTCTTAAATAGTAAAATTAATAAAATTAAAACATTGATAAATTTACATAAAGAGGGCTTCCCAAACATCCCTACTAAGTTTTGTTACCAAATTCCTTCTACTTTCGCAGAAATTCCGAATGGTTCCTTATTGAAAAGCCAACCCGAAATTGATATCAGCTGTTTCGAAGCCAATCTGAATGAGGTATAAAATATAATAAAATAAATAAAAACTTATTGGTTTGTAGTCATAATCAAGATAAATCCGTCCTTATTAAAGTTACTCGCAGCTTTAATAGCAGATATTTCGAAGAAATTTTTATTTTATTTCAACTACGGACCTCTCTCTAATCTTAAGCTCTGTGATTACTTAAAAGCACTGTGAATACTTATAAGCGCTCCAATTTACTTAATTTAAAAACGGCTACTGGCAACCCTTTCTGATAAATGTCATTATCTGCTCGTTACAATGGTAATCGATTACTTATGGGTGCAGTCAAGTAGTTTGTTCGTTCCATAAATTTCGGTCGAAACTTCCTTGAAACATTTTGAGTTTTTGAAGTAATAACATTATTACATATAGAGTTAATAAAATAATAAAGTTTTCATCCGTTTTAAACGTTAAGATATCATTCGACTCGTGCTTCAGGTAAAATTTTACGTGACGTACATAGCTCAATTTTTGTGTCATACATATGTACATATATATATGCACGTATGTTTCTTCATATAACAACATCACTTGGTTCATTTGGGAATAGAGAAAATGAATTAACTAGATTTAATGAGTCATTAGTGAAGTAATGGTCATATTATGAACAATTGTGTTTAGCAAAAGTCGATACTTAAATGTATATACACGATAATGTGTGTTATATGCAATGCATATGTAGATATACTTATATATGTTATAAATATACATTGTACATACATATGTACTTATATACTCTTACGGTACGAACATACATATGTACATACATATGTTTGTGAAAAAGCAACACTAATCTCATGTTATGGATTTATTCGCTGGGAAAGTTTAATGTGTGCTTTTAATGCATTTTATAAAGTTTCCCTTTTCTAAAACGTTCTTTTGTTTATAATAAATTATACACAATGGGTTTTAGTAGCAATTTAATGTTTAAAACGGTATTGAAGACTTCATCTAAGTTGAGCTATGCGTCAATATGTTTACATTATCCTTTAAAAGTTTTAAGTAATCTTAAGGGAAATGTTTAGTATAGTGCCGCATAAAAATGGGGTGGTGGGCGGTGAAGGAGGGGGCGTGGCACCCCTCCAAGCACACCGTTAGAAAGGGGAAAGAATAAACTTTTTAATAAGCCCTCACTGGTTCCTCTAGACCCTAGGTGAGGCCCTAGGGAAGCCTTTAAAAATGGACAAAAATTCAACTTTTTGCATACAAAATCGACACAAAGTTACCCAGCAAACATTTTTTTTGTTAAACTCCGAACAATATGTGGGTTCATGACAAATGTTATAAATGATGTATTTATTTATTTGTAAAAAGCGCCGCAGGCGAAAATTTGTAATAAAAAATCGCGCGATTTTTAATTACAAATTTTGAATATATTACGAAATATTTATTTATTTGTGAAAAACGCCGCAGGCGAAAATTTGTAATAAAAAATCGCGCGATTTTTAATTACAAATTTTCAAGATATTACGAAATATTTATATATTTGTGAAAAGCGCCGCAGGCGAAAATTTGTAATAAAAAATCGCGCGATTTTTTATTACAAATTTTCAATTTATTACAAGGTATTGATTTAGTTAAGAAAACCGCCACATGCCTTAATTGTGTATTGCAGAACTCTTTTCCGGGTACTTTTAGGTTACTGGGTTATATCAATTTGCTTTGTTTTCTCTTTCGCTCGTTGTTTTTCAGTAGTTTGACAGATGCATTTGGCATTATATTTAGTTTTTTGTGCGGGGCTTAAATATGCAATTTTTTATTTAATAATTGCGAAGTATTTAAGCATTTGTTGATTCTTAAAACGTTGAAAATTGATAGCACAATGTATTAATAATATGTGTGGGCCAAAATGAATGGATTAGTGGCTCTATATTAAGTGCAGTGAATGAAAATCAAACACTCTATATGTGAAAAATGCCAAAAAAAGAGCATTTTCAAAGTTAAATTCTGATAAAATTTGTTCACGGATTTTTGCAAAATGATAGTTAAACAAAAGTTTATTTTGTTGTTCATCTATGTGCATTTGAATTTTTCAATTTGATATGCGCGTTTAGCCACAGTAAACCAAATTTATGCGGCACTATACTAAACCCTACCCCGGAAGTTTCATGACGTTTTGTTCCCCACGGTAAAATTTTGCAGCTTGGTTCAACACCATAAAAACCAATTCGGGTCGAACAAATCATGTATACAATAACTAAGTTGTGCAGCTATTCGTCCGCTTTGGTTTTAGCTGAGATATCGTATTTCATCGCTTTGAATCCCAATTAGAAAATACGATATTCTAATATACTCAAAATGCACTAAGTCAATTTGATATCGTATTTCATCGCTTTTAATACCAATTAGAAAATATGATATTCTAATATCAGGCATCGAGAGAAATGAGAAGCCTGATGGTTTGGCAAGATATGCTGCTGCGACAGAAGAGTGTATTTTAAGAGAAAGATACTGACATGAGAAAATTAGACTGCGCCAGGCAAAATGCCTATTGGGAGGATATAATCGAAAACGCTTTAGACAGCTGAATAACCTCTTAAGGAACTATCTGAGAATGCTTAATGCGCAGACGTCACGGTAAGCTTTACCGGTTGGAAATACGATTCAATGAGCCTTGTCATCACTGTGACAGGAAGAAAAATTGTCGTTGCCACCAAGAATCGCTCTCCAGTTCCTGAATATGCTGGGGTTAGAGAAGTACTATAAAAATAGCTTCAGGGATATTTATGACTGTCAAAATGCTAACCTCTTTGCATCATCATCTATTAATCTACCACAGCGAACAAAGCGCCGTGAAACTTTTGTAACATACATAAATACGTTCTTTAGTAGTATAAACCTGCAATAAAGAATATAGCTTATATTGAAGTTGCTACTCCTGCTCCATTGCGTTTAACATAATGTTTCTCGGCTTATTTAACTTTACCAGGACAAATTTCTTGTTTGATATTATAATCTAATTCGATCCAATGGGGTATTAATGTAAATAAGCCGATATATGTACATACTTATGTTACCAACGAATCAACACTATGAAGTTGCCGGGCATGATATGTCAAGTTCGCCGCAGTAAAATCCATTTGGATCATTAAATATTCGTACATTATCGAATGTCTAATTCTTTCTGGTGTAATCATATATGTACATACATATATACTCATATATTGGCAGTTACTTATTTGCGCAATGTGTAAAAATTCAGCAATCAAAGGGAGATAGATAGTTTTAGTTCAAATGTACGTTGTGCGCATGCGCAGGTTATGTCACTGTCACTAAAACTATTTATCTCCCTTTGATTGCTGAATTTTTACATGTATTAGTATCTGTGAATACTGATATTACAGACAAAATGTTGTGGAACCCCTCTCTTCTGGGGAGCTGGGTTCGGCGAAGTACATTGCAGTGGTATACTGATGGCTCCAAGACCCTGGATGGTATTGGGGCATTCGTCTATGGTCCCAGAGCTAAACTCTCGATACCCATGGGCGCCTTTCCCAGCATCTTCCAGGCGGAGATATATGCGATCAGCGTTTGTGCCGAATTAAATCTGCAAAGGAACTATCGCGAAGAGAGAATACTCATTCTAAGCGACAGCCAGGCAGCGCTCAAAGCCCTTACGTCCTTCGAGGTAAAATCCTCAATGGTCTTGGAGTGCATAAATAGACTCAATGAACTGGCAAAAGGAATACCAAAAGTCTTTCATGGGTTCCAGGTCACGCAGGGATCGAGGCCAGGTTGGCGGCTAGCTCGATTCCCATAGGAACAGAGCCCTTCTTTCCAATAGGACCAAGCACTATAAAGGAGGCGCTCAGAAATGAAACTAGACAGCTCAGGACTCAGCAATGGGAAGAGACCCTGGGCCTGCTACAGGCAAAGAAACTATTGGGGGGATGGGGTATAGTAACAAACGATATAAGATACTAATAGACCTCCCAAAAGCAAAACTTAGAATCCTCACAGGCATCCTCACAGGTCACTGCTGAATGAGGGGTCATCTGCATAAACTAGGTATCTGGTCGAGCGACCTGTGTCGTTTCTGCGACAGGACAAAGGAGACCCCCACACACCTGCTCCTGGAGTGCGATGCTGTGGCTCGACGAAGGGACAGATGGCTAGGTCAGATGTCGCCTAAGGAGGAGTACATACACTCCCTGTCACCGGAATCCATCTTGAAATTCATAGATGCTCTTGGTCTAGGGGATGTGTTGTAGGTAACTGAGGGCACAATAGACCAATTGGTCGCAGTGCGATCCTCTTATTTATCTATCTATCTATCTATCTGTGAATATATCACTACAAGACAGCAGATAATCAAATATGCATGTACTCATATCATCATTATAAATGAAAACAAAAGTGCTTAGCAGAGTAGTAATTTTTGTTCAAGGCATGGGAAAAAACTGAGTAGTTTCCCCTTGTCGGTGTGATTTTATATCTCTTTCCTAAGGTCGATAGCCCTGGCAGCTAGTACCTTTAAATATTAGTGTATGTTTTTTAAATATTACATTAATTATAATAAATATATAAATAAATATCTCTTTCCTACCTACAAAAATTTAATATAGGTGAATAATATATCTAATTTGCTCTAACAGACAAGACAACTAATCATTTTTATGCTTATAATGTAATTAGCGCTGGCAACCAAACTACTCATTGTTGTCATCACAAACTCATCAGCACTAATAATCAAACTACTCATTTTGGTCATCACAAAGTCCTCAGTACTAATAAACAAACTCCTCATTTTTGTCATTATAAAGTCCTCAGCACTAATTATCAAACTGCTCATTTTTGTTATTACAAACTCCTCAGCACTAATAATCAAACTACTAATTTTTCTCATCACAAACTCCTCAGCACAACTAATAATGAAACTACTCATTTTTGTACTCATAAAGTTCTCAGTACTTACATATGTATGTATAAACAAACTCCTCATTTTTATAATCAATATTTTGTCTTATACGATACGTTTTTATTAAAATTAACTACTAAATAAAAACAATAAAAACTGTTGAATAAAGTATTAAATAAAAAAATAGTAATCAAATCGGTAAAGGAATAGGGATGTTCGAGCATCAATCTACAGCAACACTGCAAATAAAAGTCGTCGTTAACCATAAAGAAGATGGGAAGGCCTGGTTTTCATGATTAAGTCGGCCTTTGATCATACGTACGCAAACTAGATAATTCAATTCATTATTGGTTAAGAATTATTGACGCTGGAACATCCCCAATGTTCATAAAAAAAAAAAAAATTTCATACGTAGGCATAATAAAAAATTTGAAATAATAATATAAGTATTAAAATTTTATTTTGTAGCTCCTTGGAAATTAAACAAAAACGATTTGATTTGCATTTTTTATATGTGAATGTTTAATTCCATTAAATTTCCATTTTCAGTGAGTAAAAATTTAATCATTGACTATTCAACTAAAGAGAAAAAACATTATGTCGGCTCAACTCAAAACGGAAGTGATATTTTTACAATATTCGCAATGTCGTTCATTTGGAATTTGTTTGTTGATTTTTTTTATGAAGATTTCTAATTTTTGCACATAGTATATAATTTAGTTTGCGTTGTGGAGCAGAATGAACAGGACAGTGGTTGGCTATTTGTGTATAGGTGTTTAGTCGAGAAGAGTGTTGTTCCCAGCCTAACCCTGAATGTAATACAGTCCTGCCGGGAAATCTGGTTGTCGTTGTTGTTGTTGTAGCGGCTAGCTACGCCCCACTGGGCTGGCGGGCTCCCTCAATCATTATCGTCAAGCTCAACTAACGAGAGGTCCAGGAAACGAGCCGTTTTAACAGGGTCGGACCACAGGGAGAGGGGTGTTAGTTGAGTGGGTTTGGCCGAGCATGTGAATAGGTGGTTGGTGTCATGCGGAGACTCTCTTCACATGCCGGGCAAATGTTGGGGGTGTCGGGGTTAATCCTGGATAGGTAGGAGTTTAACCTGCTACAATATCCAGATCTGAGCTGGGCCAGAGTAACGCGGGTCTCACGAGGCAGCTGGAGCTCCTCAGCTGCAATGGGTGGTGGTTGGACTCCCAGGACTGCATTCACAGGGCGGGTGTCGATATATTTGGATACCGACACCCTGTGAATGTTGTTCAGAGATTGTCGGTACGTCCTTGGGTCCAGCGGTAAGCGTACGTAAGTCTGAACCTCCTCCGTCAGTCGTGAGAGGTGTCCCCTGATGTGCCTGGGTGCCGTCCAGCGCGAGCAAGTCTCTATTAGGGTGCCCCGGACTGTGGCACACCAGTAGAAACTTCTTTGTGAGCATTAGATTGTGCTCCTGCACTGGGAGCACGTTAGCCCCATGATAGAGGTGATCCACAGGCGTCATCAGGAGACATCCCTATAGAATATGTTGTTATTCTATTTAAAATATTTTATTTTTACAACTTTTATTTTATACATCCAGAAAATTAATTAATTAAAAAATCAAATTGAAAAATATTGAAAGACAAATTTATATATGAAAATAAAAATATTAAAACAAGTTTAAATTAATAAACTAGATACATATATTATAAACCCTACATATACTCCCCCTCCAATAAAAAAAAAAAAAAAATTAATTAATATTAAATGTAATTTTTTTGGTTTTCTTTGGAAGTGTTAGTGAACTGGAATTAGGAATTGTATGTGCAGGTTTTAATAAGTCTATGGAAATTGTTTTGATTAAGTTACCTTTTTGAATTTTGAATACTTTATTGTGTTTAGAGATAACTTTAAATGGGCCTTCATAAGGTGGTTGTAGATTTGACCTATGAATAACTTTAACAAACACATATTCGCAAGTATCCAAATTTTTGGGAACAAAAAAATCTTCTTTATTATGATGTACAATTTTTGAACGAACGTGTGAAAAATGTTCTCTCAGTTTGGAAAGTGTTTCCATTGTATTATCAAATTCATTATTGTTATTATTATTTGAAACGATTAATTCTCCAGGTAATCTGAGTGTTTGTCCGTAAACTAATTCTGCAGAAGAACATTTTAAATTATCTTTAATAGATATACGAAGTCCTAATAAAATCCAAGGAAGAATTTCAGACCAGTGAATTGAATCGTTTGATGCTGTAATAGCAGTTTTTAATGTTCTATGAAATCTTTCAATCATTCCATTTGATTGAGGATGATAAGAAGATGTATGAATTTTGTGAGATCCTAATAATTTTGTTAATTCAGTAAATAATTTTGATGTAAATTGTGATCCTTGATCTACTGTTATATTAAGTGGAACGCCGAAACGGGGAATATAATTTTGTACAAATGTTTTGGCAATTGTATTCGCTGAAATATCTTTAAGTGGATAAGCTTCCGGCCAACGTGTATGTCTGTCAATTATAGTTAAAATGTAACGATTTCAGGTAATGGACCAACAAGATCCATATGTATGTGTTCAAATCGTCCAGATGGTATATTAATTTTTTGTACTGGTGTTTTAGTATATTTAGAAATTTTTGATTTCTGGCAGTTAATACATGCGGAAGTCCAACTATTAATTTCTTTACGCATGTTAGGCCAAAAATATTTTGATTGAATTAAACGTCTAGTAGTACGAACACTAGGATGTGATAAAGAATGGATTTTATCAAAAATTATATTCTTCATAGAATTTGGAACAAAAGGTCTAAAAGGTTGTTGAGAAATATCACACCAAATATTGAGATTAAGAACTGGAATATTAATTTCTTTTAAATTATTGTTACAATTTTTGTCAGAAATTAAGTCATGAAGAGTTTGGTCTTTTTGTTGTTCTTTATACAAAGTTTGAAAATTAATATCTTGAGTTAAAATTGTGTTAATATCTGAAATACGTGAAAGTGTGTCAGCAACAATGTTTTCTTTTCCAGAAATGTATTGAATATCATTTGTAAATTGGGCAATGTACTCAAGATGTCTAATTTGTCGAGGTGATCTATCTGTTTTTGAATTTAGAACATGTGTTAAAGGTTTATGATCAGTGTATATTGTGAAAATTCTACCTTCAAGAAAATGTTTAAAATGTTTAATTGAATTGTATATGGCTAAAAGTTCTCTGTCAAATGTTGAGTAATTCATTTCTGTAGAACATAATTTTCGTGAAAAATAAGCAAGTGGTTCTAAAGTGTTGTTACTAAATTGTTGTAAAACTGCACTAATTGCTACATTTGATGCATCTACAGCAAGTGATAATTTACCATTTTTATCAAAATGAGTAAGTAAAGTTTGTTGAGCAAAGAGTTGTTTAACATTTTCAAAAGCAGTGGTTGTCTTTTATGTCCAAATAAGCTGTTTGAGTTTTTGTTTAGTTGTAAATGTTAACATTTCATGCAGAGGACTAAGTTCTGCTGCTAACATTTTCACATATCTATGGTAATAATTTACCATACCTAAGAACTTTTGTAATTTATTTATTGAAAGTGGTTTTTCAAAATTTGTAATGGTTTCAATACGATCGGAAGATGGTCTAATGCCTTCATTAGAAATTTCATAACTGAGAAAAACTAGTTTATTAGTTCCGAAAATGCATTTAGAAGGTTTAATATTTAAATTATATTTCTCAAGTCTTTTAAATATTAGTTTTAAATGTTCTAAATGTTGTTCTTCATTATCACTAGCAACAAGAATATCATCAATATAAACAAATACAAATTCTAAACCGGAAAATACTTCGTTAATAAAACGTTGAAATGTTTGGGCACTGTTTCGTAAACCAAAAGGCATCCGTACGAACTCAAACATTCCAAAAGGTGTGGTTATTGCTGTTTTATGAATGTCTTCTTCAGCCATTGGAATTTGGTGATATGCACGAACAAGATCAATTTTCGAAAATATTTGTTTATTATGTAAATTTATAGCTAAATCATGAATATGTGGTAATGGATAACGATCAGGTATCGTTATAAAATTGAGTCTTCTGTAATCGCCACAAGGTCTCCAATCATTTGGTTCTTTTTTTGGAACTAAATGTAAAGGAGATGCAATGTGAGAGTTTGAAGGTCTGCATATACCAGTTTTTATTAAAAATTCGAATTCAGTTTTTGCTATTTTAAATTTAATTTGATCTAGACGACGAGGTTTTGAAAAAGGTAGAACTCCTTTGGTTTCAATCCTGTGAACCGTATGGTGTTGCACTGGTTTAGTGTAATCTGGTTCACAGGTTATTAAAGGAAAATTATTTAAAAGGGTTGTAAATTTATTTTCAGAAATTGGTATTTTGAGTGAAAATATATCGCAAATTGTTGTTAAATCAGTAATTTCTTTATTTCTGATATCCACTAATATCCCGAATTTCTCTAAAAAGTTAGCACCTATAATTGGAGTTGAAATATCTGTTAAAATGAAAGGGAATTCGAAATCACGTCTAAGACCTAAGTCAATTTTTAAAAGTTTGGTACCAAATGTTTTAATAGAGGAACCGTTAGCTGCAGTCAAATTAAGATCGGAATTTCTTTTAAATGATTTGAATTTGGAAGAAGGAATTACAGAAACTATAGCGCCAGTATCTATTAAAAAATTTAGTTTATTTAATTTATCATAAATAAATAGGCGGCGTGATGATTTAATGTTATTTCCATTATTAGCCACCGTCATAATGGAACGTTTCAGTTTAAAAAGTTTTGATTTGATTGTTTTTCATTTGTATTAAAACTACAGGGTTTAATACATTTAAAAGCATTATTTTTAAATTTTCTATGATACCAACAAATGGTTTGAATAATATTATCTTTTGATCTAGAAAATCTTCTTGAATTAGAATTACTTCTATTTCTATTTCTAGATCTTGATCTAATTTGTAATTCATTAATATCAGAAGTAATTTTGTTTAAATTTTGATAAATTGTAGTAGTTAATTCTGTTAAATTTTTAATACATTGTTCGAGGATGTTATTTTCAACACTTGCTATTGACAAAGATTTAGAAGATTGAGATTGATTTAATAAATCAAAAAGTTTATCTGCAAGAATAACATTTTCATCTTTATTTTGATTATTACTTGATGTTAAATGAATTTGTATCTGTTGTGGTAATTTTCGGATCCACAATTTGAAAAGTAATTCCTTACTGACGATAGAATCAGAACCTATTAGAGACTTCATATATCTAAAAAGTTCTGATGGAGAACGATCGCCTAGTTCTGTATTTGAAAATAACTTTTCTAATCTTTTTTCTTCGCTAAGAGAAAATCTTTCACACAACGCTTTCTTAATAGTAGCGTACTTATTCATAAAAGGAGGTGGATTGATAACATCCAAAATTTTGGAAATTGTTTCACGTTGTAAAACAATAAGTATGTTTTGAAATTTTATATTATCGTCTTGAATATTATTGATTTCAAATTGTCCTTCAACAAGAAGAAACCAAGCTTCAGGACATTCTTCCCAAAATGGAGGTAATTTAATTGATTTTGAAAAATTTGTTCTTAAGTTATTAGTGTTTTGAGTTAAATTATCATTGTGTATATTTTGTGTAGTGTTTAAGTCTGAAGTGTAAGTTGGATTGTTATTTTGATTTTCCATTGTTGTGAAGTTGCGTGTACGTATAGGTGAACGTGATAGTGGTATATAAAAAAAAAATAATTGGAGAGAAAGTTTACAAAAGTAAATTAAATATAAGTAATAATAATAATTTAAATAATATTAATATTAAGAATTAATATTTAATATTTGTAATAATTTTATTTTAATAAAAGATTTAAGATACGAACTTGATTGCACACAAAATGTTCAGCAAAAAATGGTTGTAGTATTTGTAATTATAAAAGAGATTATAGATGATCTGGAGTGTTATTGCGTTGTTGTAGACACTGTGATGGTTGTAGCGACGTTAAATATGAATATTTGAAGTGATGTTGTGCGGATTGTTGGTGCTGAATTTGATGTTGAATGTTGAGATTGTTTATTTCGCAATGTTTTAATTCAGGAAAGTAGTCAAATTTATATTTCACAAGTATGGTTTGTGCTTTCGGTATTCGAGTATTCGCACTCTTGGTTTGCTTGCAACGCTCGGAAATGCTAACTTTGTGAGTGTACAAAATGTCCTGGGTTAATGTTAAGCCAGCTTTGCAAGATATGGTGCGTCGGTTTGTAGCGTTATATGTAAAAACGGTAGTAAGTGACCAAAGTGAAAACACGAACGGGTTCACAATTGTTATTATTGTTTCAATGATGGTTATTGATGAATTTTTAAAATGAGTATTTATAAATGCAGGATCGCCAGTATAGAATATGTTGTTATTCTATTTAAAATATTTTATTTTTACAACTTTTATTTTATACATCCAGAAAATTAATTAATTAAAAAATCAAATTGAAAAATATTGAAAGACAAATTTATATATGAAAATAAAAATATTAAAACAAGTTTAAATTAATAAAGTAGATACATATATTATAAACCCTACAATCCCGTCACTGTCCTGAGTGCGGCGTTCTGCCAAGTCTCCAGTCTTGACCACTGAGTCCTGCTGGTTCCAGGCGACCATATCGGCGCAGCATAATTTAAAACCGGCCGGCCAATCGTCTTGTATGTTGCCAACAACGTATCTTTGTCTTTGCCCCAAGTGCTGCCGGCGAGCGATTTGAGGACTTTGTTGACGGTCGCGGTTGTATGCGCTGAGAAGGAGACCAGGCTGTCGAGGGTGACCCCTAGGATCTTCGGGTATCTGGTTGTCGTAGTTTGGTCTGATGTGTATTTTGTTGTGCTTTTTAAGAAAACAGGTTGAGTTCTTCCAGGTCTTAACTTTAATTTCTGCGGTTAATGCTGCGTAGCTGGATAGGCATTCTGGAAGGATGGACATTCATATACGAGTGGCTAGATTTGCGCGTCTTTTACTGCCCCACGTCGGCAGCATCATTTCCTGGTATGCCCGTATGCCCTGGCACCCAGAGGATTTTTGTTTGCTTCTTTAGTTGGCTTAAGACCGAGTTTAGACTGCGGTAGCTCTTGCTGGCACCTAAGCTATCTGAACATATTAACGTTTTCTTGTTCAGTTTTGATGCATATTGAATTGCCCATTGACTGGCACTTAGCTCGGCATGAAATATTCCGGTGCAAACGTTGAGCTTTTATGCCAAAGTAGTTGTTGGTATTCTGCGGCGCTAGTTTTTTTTTTGGTGTGACGGTTTAGATCAATGTCTATTTGTACAAATGGATTGTTGTCGTTACGAAGTGTTTGTGGCTTTGTCGGAATAGCTATCCTGAGATCGTTTAATTGGTTAATGGAGTAACCAATGCTGCACATGTTGCAGATTGAGGTATTATTTATGGGGTGGTCTAAATACTTCCAAAAGAACTCATGCAGACTTGCTTGTATTGAAGTTATTGCTATTGCCGCTAACTTAACAGCGCTTTTGTTCCGAATTTCTTGGAAGTCGCGATAGCGTGCTTCTACTTTAAGTGCGTCTACTGGTATTGAAAGGAGTGCGTCGGTGGCTGATCGGAAGCATTTGTTTAAGGCACTCTTTATTTACCTGGCATTGGTTGTTGATGTCCATCCATATATGGTTATACAATGTTGTAGTACGCCGGTTGTTAGTGACTTGCATATGTCGATGGCTGTGTCTATAGCAAATTAACTTCATCAGGTTGTTGACTTTATCGAGTTTGTTCACAACGTGTTTGAAACATTTTATGTTTTATAGCCCATTCAAGGAAATTTGATTGACAAACATATGGGCAAAGGTGGGGTGGAGACATGCCTCCCCCCAAAAGTTTTTAGAAAATATGTATTTAAGTTTATTTTTATTTATTTTTTATTTTATTTAAGTTAAGTTATTAATCTACAGTACCTTACAGACTAAGAAAAATAATATAGAGAGGCCAAATTTGGCTAATATAATACCAGCAATTAATATCAATACCATGCTAAGCAATTGAACCTAGAGTTTTCACAAAATTTTTTCTTGATAAAGCGAAATCAAGTAGCCTCGAATTAGATAATGCATTAAATTCCCGAAGTGCACGTGCTATTGGTGCGTTACTTGCCAAGTTAGTCTTAAAGTTCTCCCCGTAAAAAGGGAAAAATTGCGAAGACTTCTTTGTAGAACATTAAAGCTAATCCGCTCAAGTAAAACAGGGCATTCAGTGGTGCCATTAATAATATTGAAAGTGAACGAAAGTGAAAGGACTGTCCTCTTTTCTAGAGGCTCCAGGTTAATTAGGGAAACCGTAGGGAACGTAAAGCTTGCTTAAGAAAGATTTTTTGAACACGCTCAATTCTGCTTATCGAAAATTGGTCATGAGGTCTCCAAACTATAACCGCATACTCTAAGTGTGACCGGACAAGAGCTGTATATAATAGTTTGAAGGTATATGGATCGGAAAATTCGGATGTATTGCGACGAATGAAACCCAGAACTGAGTATGCTTTTGTAAGAATAAAATTAATATGATTATGGAAAGAAAATGTTGAGTCGAATATAACTCCGAGATCCTTAAACTCCGTAACATTTTGTAATATGTACATAACTAGCAATGGTGTATGATGTGCTAGAGACGTTATGTCGCCTCGAGAATGATAAATTAAAACATTTTTTAATATTCACGGAGAGACGCGACTTAACGCACCAACGAACAATCTTCAGTTCAGATCTCCTTGAAGCCTCTGAGCATCCACTGAATCCTGCACAGTTGAAAATATTTTTAAATCATCAGCATAGAGCGAAAACTTTGAAGAAGAAAAGCAACTGCTGATGTCGTTGATAAAAAGAACAAAGAGTAGTGGCCCCAAGATGCTCCCTTAGGGAACACCTGAAGCGGCAACAAAGTGGTTCGACAAAACACCTTCGATTGACACCACGCAACATCTATCCGACAGATATGTTTTAAGCCATTGCAGAAAGGTGGAGTGAAAGCCCAAGCAAGCTAACTTATTTGTAAGAATGCTATACGATACACTATCAAACGCCTTAGAGAAGTCTGTATATATACAATCGACTTATAGTCCTTTCAAAAACGATGACATACAGTATTCACTAAAAACAGCAAGATTAGTGGCTGTGGAGCGACCAGTGACAAAAAGAATTTTGTCCTTGACAATGCATTCGAAAAGCTTCGAGATGCTAGACAACTTGGCAATTGGCCTATAGTTCCGAACATCATTTTTCTTTCCACTTTAAAAAAAAGGCGTAATGGCTGTATATTTCCATTCATTCAGAAAAATACCTGAAGACAGATTTATTAAAAATAATCTGAAGAGGAATTGCTAATGCCGGACAGTTCTTGAGCAAGCTAGCTGATAGCCCGTCAGAGTCTGTTTGAGTCGAAGGCTTCAGGGAAACCAAACCCATGGTAATGTCTTCAGATCAGAGCCAATGTTAAGAATTGAAGAAATCTCCGAAGAAAAGTCCGGGGACTCCTCCTCGTCAGAAACGTAATTTGACATAAAGAAAACAGCAAATAGATTAGCTGCTTCGGCAGGTGTACTAGCAACTTTTTTATCCAGACACACCGCGGTAGGTACACTAGAACACGACTTTTTTGACTTTACGAACTTCCAAAACGTCTTCGGATTAGCTTTGATGTTCCACTCAGTGCGATTTGTATAATTTTTGTAAAGCAGGTTATCGAATGACTTAAATTCCTTCTGAAAATGTTGGAATTTTACAAAGAGTGCGTGGTTATTAGTTGCTTTGAATTTCTTGAGGTACTTGTTTTTGAGATTCTTTAGTTTTTTTAATTGCTTATTATGCCAAGGAGAGTGATAACATCGCTTCTTTTTTAAAGGAATATAATTAGTGCAAAATTCATGCATCAGTGTCTTAAACGAAGAAAAACAGCTGCGAGTATCCAAGTCAGATAATAATTCATCCCAATTAAATTCTAAGAGAGAATCGTTTAAACTTGGAAAATTACGTCTCTATTCGACAGTGGTAAAAACTCAAAAAACATTAACTTAATATCTAAGGGCACATGATGTATACCAGCATCTGATAATGGAGAAATACATTTTGAAATGCTGTAGTTAATGTTATCAGTTACGAAGATAAGATCTAATAATCTGTTTAACTGATTAAAAATTCCATTAACTTGCTTAAGGTTTATGCTTAGAAAACTATCAATAAAGAGAGATTCTGGCGGAGTAACAATATTATTAGCTGTGAGGCCTGCATTATAAGAGTTTGAGATACTACACCATCAAATGTTACATACATTAAAATCCCCTAATACACAAAGATGACTATCGTTTATTTCATCTAACACTAGAGCAGTAATATTATCCACATGCGCCTTATAGAGTTCCAGGTTACTATTAGGCGGGATATATGAGGCAATTAAATATAAGCAGCCATATGAATTGGAGCCAATGATGCATACATAAAGTTGATCCAGCAGTGAGTCGCAATTATTGTTCTTATATATTGTTTGAATTTGTAAAAATGTGCTAGTTTTACGAAAAACATACATATAATATGATAATATTTAAGAATTTAAAAAAAAAACTCACTAATTTATGCCAAGCTCTATTAATATCAACGGGCTATTTTTACGGCCACTTTGGCCGCCCACTTTCGGTACTAATCGTACACATTCGAGTCAATTATTGTCGGCGCTGGTTCTGTAAAATTTTTTTTATGGCGCTGCTTTGTTTATGCCAGCTGGATTGGTTGATCGATTACGCATAAACCAATCCCCTGGTTGTCAGTTTCAAAATAAAATGAGCTATCCTCTATTTACATACATTATATATTCCAACGTACATAGTACATACTACGCATATACATACGTACATACATAGGTAAAATAACTTATCAGATCAGTTGAAATATTTGACGATTCGATTTATGGGCGAGTCGACATTTGATAAATTCAAGTGATTTGTGGATTCCTAATAGCACAAATAGTGCAGGGTAAAACAAAAAAAAAAAAAACAGGAACTATTTCACCCAAAAATAAAAATGTTATTTTGTGTTTTTTTATTTGCATTAGATAACTATAGCATTTTTTGTTCATAGAAGAAATCAGAAAAAAAATCTGACAAAGCAAGCTAAACAACGTAAAAGCTTTGTTTGTATAATTTCTTTACGGCCAAGGACCACAATTTATCAAAAATCGCCAATCGAGAAGGGGAAAGTTTCGCCAATCATTAAAAAAAAAGATATGTGCAATCGTACAATTTCTTTTTTTTAAATTTTGGGTCGCTTATAAAGGCTCCATTTTTTTTTTTATTTAAGATAAAAGTAATTCAAGCTTTGAAAAAATCTTCAAAAATGTAAAACATAATTTGTAACCTGATTGTTCCGTGATTCAATTATAAAAGGTTAGCTCGATAAACAGCTAGCTCGCTCACTTTTTGTCAAACTGCTCCCTTAGTATCAAAACCTTGTTGTTTCTTAAAAATAATAATAGTAACCTCAAAACTTTTTAATACCAAAAACTAACAGGCAACACTTTTTGTTTCTTATGTGCGCGTAAACAGTAAGTTTAAATCCGGATTTTAATGACAGCATTTTTTCTGATTACAAGATTGCCTCGTCTCTTAAATATTTCATGTAAATGTGTATAAATGAGGCGCTTTTTCATTAAACACTTTTCACGCGCATATACATAAATTCGTTGTGACTGAGTGGAAAGTATTTGTAATTTCTAGAAGGAATGATAATAAGCATCCAAATGCCAAAAACAAGAATTTGTAAGAACTAAATTCTTGAGTTATGAAGTTCGATTTATTTTCTTTTAATACATAAATATTTCTTTCTAAAATTTCGACTTATTGTAGTTTTTTTACAACTCTACAAAGTCACTTACTATTTATCGGAATTAAAATGTTTGGTCCTTTCACCCTCCAGGGGTTCATCACAATATTAAGAATAACCCTGATACCGATGGTAAATAAATAAAAGTAATAAACCGAATAAATAACTGCTTCGTAGTAAGAAAGCTATACTTGTCGCAAAATAATGCAAATAAGGCTTCGTTGACTTGGGTTAACGAAGTGTGATGAGCACCTTGACATAGCCATCCTGCGAGTTTTTGGCTATAATCAAAAGCCTGGAGCTGGTTTTTTTTAAATTTTAATGGCGCAGTAATAAAATCGTGCCCATGTTCTATAGAAACAATCATTGCATGTTCCCAACACCTAAGCACCAGCAATGATGTAAAAATGCTTATTTATTTTAAAACTCGAACTCAGAACCACTTTGTGATTAAAAAAAATTTTAGAGCTTAACATAATTTTAGCTTGCATTTTTAATATTCTTACTAAATAGCAGTTAAATTAATTAATTGAGCTAAGAATATTTTGTATTGCCATTTAAGCACAAAATTTCTTGCAAATATGTTAAAATTAAGATATTGTATTCTACCACTATTTGCAAACTTTCCACACTATGCTACTCCTCGTTTCACAAAAAGGGAACGCATTATTTACCCTTTTTCCGTGCTTCTTTTTTACAAAATTGAGATTTTAATGCAGAGCAAAAAAAGGATTAAAAAATACATCTTTTAAAAACAAAAAAAAAACAGTGGTGACTCTTTTTTTTTCATAGGGTTTCGTGTTGATGCGCAAAAGTGCCATCTACATAGCTATCAAAAAGCGCGCGCTATGTTCAATAAACGTATGTGCTTTGTGCTAAATTTTGCATAGAAAGTGGTAAATCACGCATATCACTGACAACGAAAGAGGTCGACTATTTAAACAATTTTTGAGCATGAACATGAAGGAAAAGCGAATTTACTTAATAACTTGATTCAAAGTACCTTCCTTACCAGTTAGACGCGTAAACCGTGAAGAGTACAACCAAAAAGAAGTCAACTTTAAAATATTACCTAAAAATTGATAATAAGAATATCCGTGTGTGCAGGATATTCTTTTTAAATACACTGGACATTGGCAGACACGCAATGCTGAATATGGTAAAGTGGCCTGTAACTAGTAATTATAATTCAAATACAGTACCGATGACAGAATTTTCAAATGATCGAAAATGCTTGAACTCTTTTTTGGATTCTTTGCTGGTTATGGAGTCGCACTATTCGTCCTGGTCGGGAAAAAGGTGATACCAAAGTCACTGATATTCGTGCGATTAAATATACAGCAGAAAAAGAAATGTTTTACAAATTAAGATTCCCAAATTCCTGGCAAGCTTATCCTCAAAGAATAAATACAACTATTTCTCCGTTAGATTGGTCTGATTTACCGCAACTTCACAGCAAGAGAAAAAAAATTACAACTAGAAAATATGAAGACTTGCAATATTTAAAGATGATCCTGCCGAAAGTTCAACACCAATTTTATGACGAATTACCTCACGAGTAATATATGTATGTATGTATGTATATACAAATGTATTTCTTCAATGTAGGTGCTACATATTTTTTTACTTTATTTTATAAAAGCAGCAACGAAATAAGTCTGCAAACTTGATTTCATTTGATAAAAACCTAAAAAAGTTATTTTTTATTATTGAATTTAAGTTAATTTAAGTCACAGCAACGAAGTAAGACTGTATACAATACAAATTAATTTTTTTACAATAAATATTAAATGCTTGCGGCATTAAAAACACAAATAAAGTCATATTATTTAAATCATATAAGAAATATGTTTATATTATATTTTATAGAAAAGGTGCTAAATGATATGCACAAATCAAAAAAAGCAACAGAAAAAGTGCTTAATGACAAAAGTTCCTCTAAATCAGAAATACTATTTTTTTTTTTTTTATTTTTTTGCTTACTGTATATGTAAGTAACAACAAAACAAATAAAATTGCATTCAAAAAAATTTGCAAAATGTAATGTTTATTTCTTTATATAGTTTTTTGTCTCTACTGAAAAATTTCAAAAAGTGCAGTTAGCACCTTTGCACTCTAAGTTAGCGATATGCAACCTTTTGTAAGGAAGTGTCAAAACTCCCTTGTCAATATTGATCTAAACTTTTATTATTGAATCATGGAAAGTGGACGATCAAATCAAAATGTCATATAAATAATTGCGCAAAATACAAAATAAATAATAAATGGTCGAATACATGTTATACCGCTACAGCATGATTCAATTATAAAAGGTTCTGTACTTACTGACAGCTAAATTCTGACACTCCTTAATCTATAGTTGTATTTCGGAAGTACGCAGAAAGGGGAGAGAATATGATCCCTTTTTGAGAAAAGGGAGTAGAAAAGTACTAAGTAAAACACGTTTTATAATATGATGGTTTTAAACTTATAAATTTATTTATTTATTAATAGTTTGTACCCGCGGAATTTTTCTCCGCTATTTTATACAAATAAATCACATAGAGAATGAATTATATTTAAATTGGCATATAATAAAAACTAAATTAAAAAAAAAAACATTATTTACCGAGAAATGGGGTATCAAAAATTCAGAGGTAGTACGCCCACCCTTCCAATAACCATGGACATGAAACTGATTTTATATACATACATCCGTAACAAATTCCATGAGTCCATCACATTTATGTAACATAAAGTACCATTCCCACTTATGTACATATATTTTATAATAAATGTCCTATCTTTTATACGGGTTTATAAGCTGTCTTTCTGCTAAATTAAATTTAAATTCATTGAGTCGTTTTTGAATGATTGAGCAACAAACATTCAAACGTACAAACTTTCACAGTTTTAATATTAGAATTATAATTTTTGTATTGCCTACATAAGTATGTACATACATATGTATATACATACAGTGTTGGAAAAAATAATAGAAACGTACAGTTTTCAATATATTTTTATTGTTTGTAGAATTCTTTCATTTTAAATACATTACGATTTAATTCATTTGTTAACGTTAATCAAAATCTAGACTTATTTTGCAAGTGCTATAAGACACAAATAAATTGTGGTCCATTTTCTAATTTTGGCCTGGAAAAAAAAAAAATAGAAACATAATATAATTTCTTCATAAATTAAATTTTGACCCAAACTTCTTACAAAAATATTACTGTTTCAATATCTTGTTGAACCGCCGCCTTGTCTAATTACCTCTTCGCATCTTCGGTGCATCGAATGAACCAAATTTGAACAAACGCTTTTTGGAATTGAATTCCACGATTTTTGAATCTGTGTCCACAATTCGTCCTTATTGCTGGCTTTAAAAGGTCCGATTCTCTTCTTTATGTCTGCCCAAAAGTGTTCAATGGGGTTTAGGTCTGGCGATTGCGACGGCCACTCCATTACTTGCACCCTTTCTTTCTTAAACCACTGCTTTACCAGTTTCGACGCATGTTTAGGATCATTATCCTGTATAAACTCCCACCTTATAGGCATTTCCTCTTTAGCATAGGGAAGCATTATTGTTTGCAATAGGTTAACATAGTCAACCGCGCACATTTTGTTCTTTATCCAAAATATTGGACCAACGTCTTCCTCTGAGAAGCAACCCCACACCATAATGGAACCCCCGCTGTGCTTAACCGTCTTTTTAGTGTATTTTAGATCAAATGCTATGTTCGTAGGACGTCTTACATATTGTTTTCCATCTGATCCAAACATATTAATTTTTGTCTCATCAGACCACAGCACATTTTTCCAATTTTGACGGAAAAGATGTTTTCTGGCAAAAGCAAGCCTCTTGTTTTTGTTTTTAAGGCTCAGCAGGGGTACTTTTTAGGTGTTCTGGCTGGAAGTTTGGCATCTGCCAACCTGTACCTAATGGTTCGGCTTGATACATTTAAACTCAATTCCGCCTGCAGCTCTCTAGACGACAGAAAAGGGTTAGCTTTGCAATGGCGAATTAAATGCCAGCAGTCATTTTTCGTTTTTTACCTCTTGTTTCAGGCGTTTTTACGCTATGAAGGGCAGTGAACACCTTCTTCTTGGAGCATTTAACCATATCTGCTATTTTACTCATTGAGATTCCTTTTTTTCTCAAGATTATTATTGAATTCTTCTCCTCTTGCGTGCAGTGTTTGGCTCGGCCCATTATATTAGTTTTATTTAATTTATTTTACATTATTTTAAAACGCAATTAGAAGCATTTTTTACCTTTTAAAAAGCAAAAATATTAACAAACACGTTTTGTTTCTATTATTTTTTCCAAGCGCAACTATTCACTTGTTCACTCTCTCGGATATAAAGGCAAAATAAGAGAAACTAGCAGAATAAAACGGGTTTGCAAAACAGTAACTGTTAACAGCTATTTGTGCAGGGTGGACCATTTCAAGAAATATTTTTAACTAGTATTGATATAATTGATTTATTATATGTATGTCAACAACCCGTTTCTATTATTTTTTCCAACACTGTACATATATTTTTGGCAAATTTAACAGGTCTGTTCTGCATTTCGATTTTGACAAATTTAGTCGGAGTTAGAGTGAATGGTTGGTATACATCGAAAGCGAACATCTTTTTTTTTGGTTATTGTCTCCGATTCTCCGAAAACAAAAGAGTAAACTCTGATCTTCACATAATTGGAGAAAGGATTTATACATTCTGATTCCGACCAAATTTATCGAATGCAGAACAGCCCTGTACATTTTTTTAAAATAATAAAATAAAAATAAAGCAACTTGATTATAGTGAAAACTGTAACGAGAAGACCCTCTTTTATTTGCTTATAATCGACAAAAACCATATCTTAAGGAATTTTGTATCGTCTTAGGTAAGGTAAATAAATTAACAGAGAAACACCAAACGTTTGAAGGAACCTGTAAACAAAGAGGTTCAACTATTAAGATTTCTCCTAACATTTGTAGTTTGCTGAGGCATCAAAAAAGTTCGAAGAAGGTGGCTTTTCAGTTGGGCAGGAAAACATTAAACGTACGAAGGAAGCTGTAAACAAAAATATTTAATTATTACAATACTTCCTTATAATAGTTGCAGTTGTTATATTACATTTTACTTACGTGTGTGTGTGCCTTCGTGATAGTTATGTTTATACTCGCAATCGAGTGCTACAGATCTGCTACAGGAAAAAAGCTCCAGTCGATCGACTATGGATATACATATATATGTATAATAATATCCAGCTGCGCTGTATAGCTATTCCCCTATAGGGAAAGATGTTCTGCAAATAAATAGATTTATATTTGATGCATTAAAAAAAAAAACCAAACTGGTATTTACTTACCAGGTTCTCGGCCAAAAAATGTTATAATAATATAAAGTTGTGGTTAATTACACTGGAAATAAGATATATACATAAGATGTTTTAAATAAAAAATTGTTATATTATTATGAAATAACAATGGTTTTATTGTAAAACTTACCCAAATTAACACAATCACAAAATCAAATGTCAATGAATGAAAAAAATATAAAATAAAAAAATAGTCAGTAATGCCAACGATTTTTTAAGTATGAAGAAGTTTACAATATACTACTATTATAAATGAAAACTGTAGAATATGCAACATTCTTCATGAGTTACGGAGCCGATTTGTCATGCGGGAAAGAGTGAACTGTTATTATTACAGAACCTTTTGTTATTGGATCATGCCGCTACAGTACACAAGTCATAACGAAACTACATAAATCGATTTGATATTTTTCGAAATTGCTACTTTTTACTTCAGTTTTTTTTATAAAAAAAAATTTAACTTACCACCACCAATAGTGTTTTAAGCGACATCTGGCTGCATTGCGCTTTCTTTTTTTTTGCATGTGGTAACGTTTGGAGTCAATAGTATATTTTGGGGTTGAAAATGACGTCATGTAGATAAAGCGCATGCGCAGATTATTGGTAAATTTGCTAGGAAGATTATTGATTTCTGGACATGTGTACACACAGAGAGAGTGGAAATGTACGCGCTTACGGACGTTAAAAGATATTGGCTGCTGAAAATAAATATTTTTATACAAAATGATAGCTTCTAAAGCCATACGAACCTATAGAATGTGAGTATGATAAAACACTTGTGCAACGAACATAAAAAGTAATGTGCAAATCGATTGTGTTCGAAGTTTTTATGTAGATAGTGTAAAAATTTTTGGTAGTAGGCAAATTATATGCACGGCATTAATCATACTATTTTTTTAAAAATGAACACACACACACACATGCATTTGTACATATGTATGTATGTATGTATGTATGTATGTATGCATCAACTAATTTGTAGTACTCCAATTTAAATGCATACATATATACATAAGTATGAACATATATCCTTAATATTTTATATCTACTTGTTTTTTTTTTTTTTTTGCTTTTTCAGACGAAAAATCGAAAGCATTGGCAAAATGACTCAAATGACACAAGACGAAATAATCAGCAACACAAAAACAGTGCTGCAGGGTCTCGAGGCCTTGCGTGTAGAACATGTCTCCTTGATGACTGGCATGGGTGAGGTGCACCGCGATAATGAAAAATCCGATATAGTCCGTAAAAATATTGAACATATTGAATTGGGCTTATCCGAAGCGCAGGTGATGATGGCCTTGGCCTCGCATCTACAAAATATTGAGGCCGAAAAACAGAAACTAAAAACACAAGTACGACGTTTACATCAAGAGAATGCTTGGCTGCGTGATGAACTCGCCAATACGCAACAAAAATTCCAATCCTCCGAACAATTGGTTGCACAATTGGAAGAGGAGAAGAAACATTTGGAATTCATGGCATCCGTTAAGAAGTACGATGATAATCAGGAGCAAGAAGATTCATGTGAAAAATCGCGTACCGATCCCGTTGTTGAACTATTTCCCGATGAGGAGAGTGAGGATCGAAATAATATGTCGCCAACACCGCCAAGCCAATTTGCCAATCAGACTGCTGGATATGAGATACCAGCACGTTTACGTACTTTGCATAACTTGGTGATTCAGTATGCTTCGCAAGGCAGGTGTGTATGTGTGTTTATCTCTATGTGTATACCTAAGTTAATATGTATGAATATTTGCAAATGTTTGTTGGGTTCATTGAGTTCAAGACGACACAATTTCGAGTAAACTTTGCACGATATGAGCGAATTGAGCGTAGGCGAGAGCATAAACTGGTGTAGAGAAACAGGATAATTGAAGGAATTTTAGCTGCTAGTACATTAACCGGCATTTTTTTTTTTTTTACAAAACAATTGTGAAATGTATGCTTTTAATCTGTTTCAGTCGGTATGAGAGCGGTATTTGCGACTTGGGGTTGTTTATCTTACTTAATTGACCCCGTAAACGCCTAGACAATTTTGGCCGGGGTTGTTTATCATTGCCATTAAATTGGAAAACTGTTTACTGTTACTGTTTCGCAACTAAAAGATATGTGTGTGTGTATAGTCTTCTATTCGCTATTCTGTTATAAACAGGTGTTAGTTGTAGTTGGGTGTATATTGGTGGATGACTGTCAAAATCAATAGATTTGTTGCAAATAAACAATTTCAATAGTTTAGCCACAAGAAAATTAAAAATAAGGTTCAATATAATTTTTTACGTTGATTTTAATAATGCAAAATTAAATTTAATTAATTGGCCTTATGTATTGGTGCAAAACTTGCGTTGATTATTTTCTGCTTGCAGGCGGTGTTGCGCAAATTCCTATAAAGCGTTCTAGCAATGGTTTGTATACAAAAAAAAAACGCAACTCATGCAATTTCTAAAAAGTTCAAAAATAAAGTTTAAATTTAGTTAGCTAGCATTCTAGTTTACCCATTATATTGAGGTTATATTGCAATCACAGATACATCCAGTTGAGATCGTTTACGATGCCGAACTGAAAACTTTCTTTTACCGAAAGTGTTTTCTATTGGTCCAAAATGATTCCAAACTAATTGCGAAATTTCGCGTAAATAATACTGAACAGATCACGAAACGATTCTAAACTGGTACCGAAAAGTTTTTGAAATAGTCCCGGAATAACTATAATTGATCCCGAAACGAGTCCCAAAAACTTCTTGAAATTGTCGCTGGATAGACCGATTTTACCACGAAATAGCCACAAAATGACGGAGGTAACAGTCCCGAAATAATACTGAACTGGTCCCGAAGTAATCCCGAACAAGCACTGAATTATTATGTAAATGTTCATTTGAATACATACTAAAGAAAAAGTTGTGCTCGGTTAACGTAAATTTTACTCATACCAACCACTTTCACTCGGCATATCGCTGAGTATCCGGTTCGAGTCTCAGTTGGAACATTTAAAATCTGAAGAAAATAAGAAAGCGTTTTCTGGCGTAAATGCCAGTAATTAATACATTTTATTTAAGTTCCCATAATTACTTCATCCAGTAAAAATTTTAAACTTGCGCACAAAATTAAATGTCGATTTGCTCTCTCTCAATTTCTCTTTTGTGGTATGAGAACGCCAAAACGTGATAATTTTTAATAATTACAACAAACTATTGTCTTCGAATGCGCTACTATACTTACTAGAAAGCGAGTCCCGTACTTTTTGTTTTTATTCACACGCTTAGAGCGGATTTTCATTTTTTTTATAGTTGTACAAGTTTTAGTGCTAAAAGTATATTTCTTTTGTTTGGGATTGTGCAGATAAATTTAATAACTATACAAAATAACAAATTTCTTTAAATGTTACATCAAACGTTCTTCACACTTTCAGATATGAAGTGGCGGTGCCACTATGCAAACAGGCACTTGAAGATTTGGAGAAGACTAGTGGCCACGATCATCCCGACGTAGCTACAATGTTAAACATACTAGCCTTAGTCTATCGCGATCAGGTGATTACAAATAAAGAATAAAATATTAAAAAAAAAAAAAAAACCGAAAATTAATCTTAAATACTCTTCCTTAAATTTTTATTAGAACAAATATAAAGAGGCAGCAAATCTACTCAATGATGCTCTATCTATTCGTGGCAAAACACTAGGAGAAAATCATCCAGCCGTTGCTGCAACCCTAAACAATTTGGCTGTTTTATATGGTAAACGCGGCAAGTATAAAGATGCGGAGCCGCTGTGCAAGCGAGCTTTGGAAATTCGAGAAAAGGTGCTCGGCAAAGATCATCCAGATGTGGCGAAGCAACTGAATAATTTGGCATTACTTTGTCAAAATCAGGGAAAATACGATGAAGTCGAAAAGTATTACCAACGTGCATTAGAAATTTACGAATCGAAACTCGGTCCAGACGATTCGAATGTCGCTAAAACCAAAAATAACCTTGCCAGCTGTTATTTGAAACAGGGCAAATACACCGAAGCTGAAATCCTCTATAAACAAGTCTTAACCCGGGCGCATGAGCGTGAATTCGGCGCCATTGATAGCAAGAATAAGCCAATCTGGCAGGTGAGTATCTAATGTAGCTACTTGCAAAAATCAAAACGGCAGCAAAAAAGCTTATGCAGCGCTTTACAAACGAAACAAACAAGGAAAAAGTCGTGTTTGAGCTTAACAGCGTGTTTTGATAAGTATCAAATACATATGTACATATGTATGTATATACTTGTATGTATGTATGTATGTACATATACGAGTATATCACTTTTCAATTTGAAATTGACGTTTATTTTTTGTGTAACATTGAGGGAGGTTCTATTTTTAACAACATTATAATTTTTCTAATAAATACATTTAAGTGTGTAGCATTTGTAAACGCTATTTGCAATACCATTTGAATACGATTTTTGTTAGGTGGCCGAAGAGCGCGAAGAGCATAAATATGATAATCGTGATAATACACCATATGGCGAGTACGGTGGCTGGCATAAGGCGGCGAAAGTCGACTCACCAACAGTGACAACAACACTAAAGAATCTCGGTGCCCTGTACCGGCGACAGGGCATGTTCGAGGCCGCTGAAACACTGGAGGACTGTGCGTTGCGCAGCAAAAAAGAAGCATTAGATTTAGCGAAACAAACCAAAGTTGCACAACTGCTCACCAGCGGCGAAAAGCGACGCTCAAGACATTTTAAAGAAGATGCTGATAACGATGAGGTAATTTCAAATAAATTAATTTCGCATTGCGAATGCTAACGTGGGATGCAGTTTTTTTTTTAAATTTAATTAAATTTAATTTAATTTATTTAAAATTTCATAATAATATTTACATTTTTGTTTTCGTACACGGCTTTTTCCTTCATTCGGAATAACTTCATCGATTCGTACGAGTTAATCACTTTTTAGTTGCCATTCATATTTATGTAAATTTTTTTTTTTCATCTTGCATGTTTATTATTTATTATTTTATTATACTAATGCTTTGAACTTTAGCGACTTGTTTGTTTTATATTTACGCCCCATCTGTTTCATTGGTACTTAAACTTAGCTAAACTAATTTTGTATATAACATAACCCTGATTTTTCTAACCTTAAAAAATTTCACATTATCTTAATTTGTAACTTTATCTGTGAATTTTTAATACTTTTCCATTTCTTTAATAGTAATGATTTACATCAATCAATCCTTAAACTCATGCTTCTAAAATTTGTTTCATTATCTCATTTATTTTAGCTATATTAATACTTTTATAACCTAGTGTATGCCGTTCATTTCACTAAATATTGATACAAATTTGATTATTATTTTTTTTTTATGTTCATTTCTTTTAGCGACCACATAATTAGGAACACTCCTTCTTGACAAGTTTTGCAATCGTGATCTTGCTTATTAAATTTAAAATTAAAAAAAAATTCTAGAGCTAAAACCAAGGCACAACAAACAGGAAAAATAATAATTTTAAATAAATTTTATTTTAATATTCGTTTAAATAAGTACAATTCAAGCAAGACGAATTCATATGAGTTGGTGGCGATTCTACAAAGTTTAAGTGAACCACTTTTCTGTACCCAAATGCTACGAAAATTTTGAATTAAGAATTTTATTGCCAAAGTAACTCTACAATATTGTTCGAATCGAACAAAAATATCACTACTCCATGCCAAGGCACATTCAATAGGTAGCAGCAGCAAACTTTTTTTTTTGAACTTTTTTCATATTTTATTTAAATTTGAATTGTCAAATTTTGAATTTCCTTGTGATAAGAATGCTTTCAGTACAATTCAAGGTAGTTGATAAAATATTTTTGAAATTTTAGATTTTAAAAGCAAAAACAAAATATACAGAGCTCAAACATTTTTTTTTTAATTTTTCTACTGCTGCTACCTATTGAATGTGCCTTGCTCCATGCACTACTTTGTGCGACTCGTATAAAACTGCACTATCGACTATAGACGATTTGCATACTTTTAGGCTGTAGGTTTGTTCTCTGCTTACAAATTGTACCAAAATTTTGGGAAATTGTTCGGGCATGTACTCGGAACAGAACCACTCGGTTTACAAAAACAATAAGCATTTAAGTATTTTCTCGTGTCACAAATAATTGTGTGCCGAAAAAACATCAAAAGTCTTGTTAGAATAAAGAAAAATTTTAAGTGATAGGGCAGAAAGCAAACCACTAAAATGAAAACAGAGCGATCCAAAAAAATATAAGCATTTAAATTCACCCTGTTAACGTCGACTATGGATAAAGTGCTTCGTTCTTTCAACTCAGAGGTTGGCGGTTCAAATCCCAGAGACACCTGAAAAATATAAAAAAATAGATACATACATATGTACATATGTATATGTATATCTAAATGATTGTAATTTATTTTTATTTGAATTTCTTTATTTATAATTTTATCCATTTTAATCACATCTAACGGACCAAAAACTAAATTAACAAATGTTAATCTTATTAATTGCGCAGTCAAACGGACTCATCGTCTCCGTCTATCAATGCTTTAAGTTCTGGAAGCATCACGGCATGCCAAGGAAAGAAAAACTTTACAACTACTTTGTTGCTTGCATAAAAAATTAACTTAACTCATTACTCTGAAAACTAATTGTATTGAAACATATACTAGATATGTATATTAATATAAAGCACCGTACCTCAAATTGCTTTTGTGCTAGGGAAATAAGCTAAAACATGTAGCTAGTGAAACGAAACGAAAGTTGCAGTTTCTTTGTAATATACGAATTGGTTGTCAGCAGATAAAATAAGGAGGTCAAAGCACGTCCAAATGGCCCGCTAGATATTCAAGGGGCCTCTTTTCATCATTCCGTATTCCTTTGTTTTTTGTATGGAGTAGCACAAACTGAAAGCCTTCTACTTTAGCTCTCTATAAAATGGCTTCAAAAAGACATATCGCTTTCATGTTGAGTTGCATTGGGTTAAATCACAAATAGAAAAGCCCTAGGAAGCTTGCTGGCAATCGCCCTCTTGGAAAAGCCTTGTAGAATGGCTTCACTTAAGAAGTCTTTCAAACTTATCTTCAGTGGTCTTAAAAAAACTACTTTTGGACTCTCTGCAGTGATTTCTTTCAACGCTGAACTTAGTAAAAAAAATTAAAACTATTATATTACTTTTTTGCGATAGATATATGTATGTATGTATATCAAGCACATATGTAACTTGTTAAAAAACATAAATAAAATGTGAGAAGAGGTTTTTGTCTTCGTGTATTCAAGCGAATTTGAACAATTGCCATGCAACACCATAAAATTGTATTTTAAGAATATTTATGTATATGTACATGTGTATATGTATGTGTGCGAATGTGTCTGTGCATAATAAATAAGTATTTGAAATAATTATTATGTGATTGTATTTATATTTTTTATTCTTCTAATTTCAGAAAGGATACAAACCTTAAGCGGTTAAGCGGTGAAGGCCGGTCAGCAATGTGCTACACAAGCTCACCATATGTAATAAAATAAAAGATATATTAAGTTTTCTACACAAGTAACCATAAAAAATATTTATTTACTCATTCCTTAATAAAGTTTGTTCACGCAAATTGGGTTTTCTGCTTGAATAAAAATACAAATACATACATATATATGAAATAACATGAAAAAGTAAGAAAATAAATATGTGTTTCTATTTTATAACACATACTAGAAATGTTGTTAATTGGTAAAAAAAAAAAACAAAGAAATTTTCGCCTTCCGTTATTCGTTATTTTTTCATGAATCTCTAATAATACAGTGACGTTACGTTGTGTACTTTAGCTAAAAGCACTTTCTCTCTGTGACAAAATACTGACGGTACATTTCGAAGTATTTCATTTTATGCAAATGTAAGTTTCTATTTAGTTTTTTTTTCTTCGATTATCTTCTTCTAAACATAAACCATTAACATTCTGTACAACTTAAGCTTATAAAAAAATATGTATGCATACGTAAGCCTAATCATCGGAATTTTGGTAATGTTTTCGTCGGAATGACGCTAATTTCAAACGTTGCATTTGCAACGATTGCTCCAGTTCTAAAACTTTAACATGAATCTCCATTTCCATTGTTTTCGCTTGCGATGAAGTTAGCTTAGTGAAATCAACCTCATGCAGCTGTTCCAAGGATTGATTACAATCCTTTACGGTGGCCACCACTTGACCTGTTGCTTGTGAGACATCACGTGATGCTTTCGTTAAATCGCCCAACTTTTGGCTCTCCCTTGGCGCCTTCACCTTACTCGCGATTACCAATTGCGCTGTACAAGCGGCAATTTCTTGCGCGGCTACGATTATTTCAAAGTTTTGTGCCGATTCCGAAACGATAGCTTTATTGGCTGCTTCGACAAGCAAATTGGCACCTTTGGCAACACTCTTGGCAGCTGATATTAAACCTTCGGTCCATTGACTATTGCGCTTATAGAATTCCTTGATCGAAGTGGAGCCTAGAGATAAGTAATTGTTTGATGAAATTTATAATTTTATAGCGTATAGAAGAAAAATGTTTTTTTTTTTATTGGCCTTATAAATGTTTAATAATTGACAAATTTATTGAACTCGAGGCCAGTTTATTGAAGATTTTATTTGGAAAAACAACAATACGGTTTAAAGCCTGGGCGAAGTGTTTATGAAGAATAAATTTAATTAATTTAATTAAAATAAGTCTGATAAGGAAATGTGGTGGTTTCCGAAATAGTACAATAACTTCTACCATTTAAAAACTGTTGTTGTTTTTCCAAATAAAATCTTCAATCAACTGGCCTCGAGCTCAATAAATATGTCAATTATGAAAAAAAAAAAAAAAAATAATTTGGCAAGCGCACACACCTCGTCCAGCTGACACGATCTCCTCTTGCAAAGCTTTTGCTTTTCGTATTAATAATTTAATACACTGCATTAGGAATGTGCAAGCATCGAGAATTTTCTCATTCACCTCCAACTTGATGCCGTCATCTTTGGAGCGTGCACTCGAGAGCAGCTCTACAAACTTCGCCGCAGCCTCCTCGATAGCTTTGTCCATTTCGGCCAATTCATTCTCCACTAAATCACCCAAATCTAGATTTTTACTACTCGACTTGTTGAGTTCAGCCACACATTTAATTAGCGCACTTAGCTTTATTTTTATTTCCGTAATGGAATGACGTACTTTGGTGATATCTTCGTTATTTTTAATTCGTTGGAAGAGTGCGAGTAGCGGATCCTTGACGCTATTAATTTGATTATAAATTTCTGCAAACGATATTAAAAAAATACAAGTAGGTATTAAACTAAAGTCTGTATAAATTAAATCCGTTTAGTCTTGCTTACCCTCGCCTTTACCGAAATCGGTGGTTGTATTATATATCAATAGGCACTGTTCATGCAGCGTTATAAAAACGCTGCCCAAAAGTATTGTCTTGCGTGTGACTTCGTTAATGAGTTGTTTATCCGTGGCGAAGTGTGCGTACACACCATCGGTTTGTTGTAATAATTCCTCCATATCGCCCACCAATTTTATTGTCTTATCGAAATTCGGTTGATTCACTTCGTTCACTTTTGCCTCCGTCACGTTTTCTATTGTTTTTAAAATACACTGATACAGTGACAAAATTTTGTATTCGTATTTTTCTTCAGTTTTCCGCTTGGCTTCGACTTCCGAGTGGAATGCTGTATTGACTTCGCTCAATTTCGCCTCTAAATTCGTTTTCTGCTCCAAATATTCTTGTAGCTTTGCAATGTTTGTGCGCTGCACATTTTCCAATTCTTCCATGAGCATTTTATTATCCTGAAAAATATTGAAAAGGATACATTTTTATATTTATCTAATTTTTAATAACAGTTGAAAAAAAAATTTAGCTGCACGCATTCGACTAGAGCTGAACTCCTTCCGGTAATGCTATGTACCTACCGGTCTGGAGTGCCAACACATTTTCGCTCATCGCCAGAAGGCATTGTGGTAAGGGTTATGAGCGAAACATATAGAAGAAAATGTGCAAAACTCTGACGAAAAAATCTCAGCGGTAAGTTTTAACATTTGAAATTTTCACTTTATTGTAAATAACTGCATATACGAAAATTTCGTAATAACTCGACGCGCGATAGTCGGTAGAGGGCGCAGTAAATGATTATGAATTCAAATCTCCGGGAAAAATAATTTAAGTTATTGAAACTACTTTAATTTTTTTTTATTTTTATATGTTAAATAGTGCTCAGAAGCATAGAATAAAGGTTGTTTTTAAGAGTATAAAATTGTATAAAATGTAGATGAATATATTCCATTCGACGGTTTTTTTTTTATTGTTCAAACTATAAAAAAGCATCTAGGAGGTATGGGAAGAAATTTTATTCAAAGAAAATATGAAAAAAATAAATCATAGAAGTAGATATTAAAGAAAAAAAAATTTCGGCAAGGTTGGCTGTCCGATTTGATATAGCTAGTATAGATATAGTTAAAGAAAAAGTGAAATATCCAACGACTGGCGTGTAAACTTACACTTATAAAAAGATTAAAAAAAAAAAAAAGTTAAATTTAAAAAAGTATTAATTCAACAAGTTTTAATTCGAAATCATACGAATGTGCGGTTTTTTTTAGCTCACTTCATTTTAAATATTTTTTTCCGTCAGCAAAAAAAAATTTTACTTACGGCAGTTTTATATTTTTTTTAAATGAATATTTAGTTCAAAGTATTTCTTTAAATTCAAATTGCAAAATTTGCAAATTTTTTTGAATTTATACAAAGTTCCAAACGTAAATTTATAATATTTTTTTTTAGATTTATTGTAGATACGCACCTTCATATTCCGTTCGGCTGTGTTTAAATTCGTTTCCATCTCTTTGATCGTTTCCACTTTTTCCAATAACTCTTTCGCATGAGTTACTTGCAACTCATTGATCTTCTTATCTTTATTGTCCAAGCTACTTTTCAGTTCAGTTTCTATGACCGAGTGGTCCATTTGATTTTTGTTTAAAGAGGCATTCAACGTATTGAGCTGCGCATCAAGCTGTGCAACTTTCGCTTCACTTGCAATCAATGCAGCCGTTTCCGTTTTCAGCTGCACTGCTTTAGCGGTTAATTCATCAGTTTCAATTTTCTTATTGATGGTAAAACTTTGGTATTCGTTTCGCAACTGTTCATGCTCTCGTTGAAGCTGTTGATAATCGCGCGATATACTTTCAATTTGTGTGGATAATTCTAGTTTTTGAGCGCTCATTTCTTCGTTCTTTTCGAGTTCTCCTTTAATGTCACCGATTTCGTTTTTGAGACTTTCCACTTCGGTTTGCAATTCCATATTCGTTTGCTTTTCTCGATTCAAGGTTTTGGTAGATTCGCCATGCTGATAAATGTAGAAAAGAAATCAAGTAAAAACAAAAATCGTTTTGAAATAAGAATGAGCTTAAAATAATTTTTCATAAATTACAAATAATTATAGTTCATTCTCCAACAAAAACCATATAAAACCTATTTCAAATTTTATAAAAAACTTAAAAAAATCAACAAATTTTGATACAATTTTTTAACCGTTTTCTCAAAATGCAACTTTATACGAATATGTATTATACTGAATACTTTTACGAAAATTGATTCGCTAGGTAGCGATCGAGTCGGGTTACTCAGAAAATTCGAAAATGCACCCGCTAGATGTCGCTAGAGTCGAGTTATTGAAAAAATCAGTATTAACACTCCATGTTGGATGAAATTAAGAACCTATACTGCTTGGTTTTGGAACGAATTTTCGTCATCCCTTATCAAGTTTGGTTTTAAGACAAACCGGTTTCGGCGTTGTGCCATCTTCAGTGTCATTTTTCGTTCTGAACTGCAATTGCAGTTAGAGATACTCTCTCGAAAATAGATCTGAGTTTTAGTTGAGATTTCCCGAAAATCGGTTTTTATGGTTCGTCTTAGTTCAAATATTAAAAGCATTGTGCAGTTATCTATGAGGACTGTAGCGAACATTATTGTGTTAAGAAAGGGCCGCATGAGTGTTTTAACGGCAAAAAAAAAAGATGCTTACTCTTAACTGGCGACAGAGGCGGTGACAATGTCGAAGGAGCCTTAGAAAAAAAGATTGAGAAGCAGAGAGACTAAGAGAAAAATAATGAGAATGAGAAGATAAATTGAGTGAATGAGAAAAGTGATAATTTCAGAGAGAGCCAGACAAAGTAGGAAAGAAACAAAGATAGTGAGAAAATGAAAAGAAAGTGAGAAAATGGGTAAAAGAAAAAACAAGGTAAAATGAGAGAGAGAGAGAGAAAAATTAAGTGAGAGAATGAGAATAAAAGAGATAAAGCGTGAGCAAAAAATTTGAGATCGAGGGAGATAAAGTTTATGAACGAGTGACCGAGAGAGATGAGAATGAGAGAGCGAGAGAAAAAGTGAGTTAACGAGAAAGACGTATAAGTTTCTCATTGGATTTTAGTTAGCAAGTTATCTTGCATGGGCTTTAATTCTAATTTTTTGCAGTGGATTAAATCTTATTTGTTGAATAGACGCTGTGTAGTCATGGTAGATGGTGCAACATCTAAGCCTTTTATAGCGTCTTCTGGGGTTCCTCAGGGGAGTACTTTAGGTCCTTTACTCTTTGTGCTATTTATAAATGACATTACCAATTGCTTCACATTTGCTAATTTTCTGCTGACGCCTTTTATAGCGTCTTCTGGGGTTCCTCAGGGGAGTACTTTAGGTCCTTTACTCTTTGTGCTATTCATAAATGACATTACCAATTGCTTTACATTTGCTAATTTTCTGCTGTACGCTGATGATTTAAAAGTATTTTCGGTTATAAAAAGCTCAGCTGATGCAAATAAGCTTCAGGCTGATTTAGACAAGCTGCAATGCTGGTGCATTAAATCCCGCCTTCCTTTGAATATCAGCAAATGCTTTAAAGTCACTTTTGCTAAAATTCACAATATTGTGCCTACGTGTTATAGTATTGCTTCATCAGTCTTAGAATCTCTCAATGAAATCAAGGATCTTGGCGTAATTTTTTCTTCTAATTTTACTTTTAACAGTCATATTTCGCATATTGTTGCAAAGTCTTATGCGATGTTAGGTTATGTGAGGCGTAATAGCACGAAATTTTCTGATCCCTACACGCTTAAATTGTTATATACATACGTCTTTTGTACGCTCTAACTTAGAATATGCAACGATCATTTAGAGACCATACCATGCCAATTTAATAAACAGAATTGAACGTGTCCAAAAAGTATTCCTTAAGTTTGCTTTACGCTCTTTAAATTTTTCGGAACCAGTACCTTCTGAACTATACTTTTAATAAATACTCTCTTTGTCTTTTATTTTTATTTGGTTAAGGCGCTATTGATTGCCCCATTCTATTAGTAAAACTTAATTTTAACATTCCTCAGCGAAGTTTACGAAACTATTTGCCGTTTTATGGTGTTAATTACAAAACTGAATATGCTCGTAATGCCCCTATTGCCCGTGCCATTGGTGAATTTAATATGATATCGAACAAGGTATTATTATTCGATTTTTCTTATTCAAAAAATGTTTTTAAAAATCTTTTGGATTTAACTTTTTATATTTTGAAATTTTCTTTTCTTAGTTATTAAGCATAATATTGTTAATAGTCTGTAAGGAAACTTTTATATGTTCAATAGACTCAATAAATAAATAAATAATGAGAGCGAATAATAGGTAATAAGAGAGTGAGAGAGAGATATAAGGCAATGCTGCATTTATTTTATAAAAACTTATTGTTCACCGCTGTGGTCGAGTGGCCGCTGAGTTCAAGGTTCGATTCTCAGCCAGGGCAAGTAAAATCTTTTCATAGAAACGCTTTTTCTAATAGCGGTCACCCCTCGGCAGTCAATGGCCAACCTCCGGGGGTATTTCTGCCATTAAAAAGCTTCTCATAAAATACATCTGCCGTTCGGAGCCGGCACAAAATTGCAGGTCCCTCCATTTGTGGTAGACCACACACGCCTCAAATGGTAGGAAAGGCTCGCCAAACACTAAGCTATATAGTGTAAGCAAACAATTATTATTATTATTATTGTTCAAGCGATTCTTTCAGAGTCTTCTCTATGAGAAGAGCCGTATGATGCTCGAAGGGGTATTTACCCTCTTAAACACTTTTCAAAAAAAGTGTTGTTTGCATTCATTAATAAAACTCTTGTTAGTTACTTCTTGATGTCGCAAATACTCGGTATTACATTTGTAAGTCAAATGCACACTGCGTATGAATACAATTGTGTCTTACCTGCCTCAATAAATTAATATGCTCATCTCTTATTTGCGTGTACATCGCTTTCAGCTTGTTAAATTTTTCTTCTGACGTTTTAGCCTTCTGTTCCTCTTCTGTTGCTTTTTCTATAAAAAACAAATTTTTGGACCAATATAAGAAATTATACGCATATACATAAGTACATACATATGCATGTCAGTATGTAACTTCGTGAGTTCGTTTTAAAAAAAAACGTATGTACATATTTCAATTACTTACGCACAAGAATCGGCGCTTCCACCAATTTCTGCTCCAACGAATCTTTCAAAGCTTGCATATTAGAGCAAAGTTCTTTTGTATGTGTCAACTCACTCGTCAAACCGGCAATTTCACTACGCAAACGCTTCAACTCACGTTCGTAGTTTCTCTCCATAATTTCATAATTCTGTTTGCACGTTACCAACTCAGTTTGAACATCTTGCAATGCATATTCATAATCTCGAATAGTATTTTGTAGAACTGCATTGTCGACTGTTTCAGGACCAGCAGCGGTTGGCGTATTAACCGATTCCTGTGAAATGCTTGTGTCAACTAAATTTTCCATCGGTGGTTCAGGATCCGGTTGCACATACATTACGGGTGGTACATAACTGCCAAAATCTACTTTCGATGTAAAATTCGGTGCAGTTTCTGGCAAATGTGGCACCTGTATTAGATCCGAAAAGTATTGTAGTGGTCTTACATTGTCATAGAATGATTTGATTTTAAAAAACAATTCGCGAAAACGGTCACGATGTCCGGTTAAAATATCATTTGGCAGCTTATCGTGCAATTTGAACATAACACGAACACATAAATCGTATAAGGGATTCGAGTCCTGTATGAGAGTAATTAAAGGCGCTAGTCGACATTGACCTTGCGGTGTCATGGAAGACATGCGATATGCATTAATAGATGCAAATACCCGTGATTGCACCTCTAGTATATCATCCAAGTAGTCGAAAATTTCGACGCAAAGTTGAAAGCTAAAAAAAAAAATTAAATACATTGCATTTTTATTAAAGGGTATTTGAAAATATTTAAAACAGCAAAGCAACTGTTTGCAAAATAACAGTTGTTCGTATTTATTAAATTGAATAAATACTGTATTCCCAAAAAATGTGTTTGCCGCAAAATCTTATTAAAAAAAAGATCTTAAAAAAAATTTATTATATTAATTGATATTAAAAATGTGTTATTTGAAAGCTGGTGCGTATTTATTTACTGTGCTTTTTATTTGACATTTCTTTTTTTTTGCAATTGATCGCTACCGTTATTGGCATAATATAACAAACGAACATAACAGCCATTGGTAAACAGACCCAAAACGGAATACTGGTAATATTTGCCATTGGTATATACATACATACATACAAATATGTACTTATGTGAGCGATTATAATAAACTGATTTTGTTATAATCTTACTTTGCATACAAGCATATGTATGTATATACTGTCTATTTATAAACCTTCGAAAGCTCATTTGAATTTTTTTTAATTAAAGATAGATGCCCGCATTGTTTAGAACTTACTAAATGTTGATGTCATCACTAGCAGCCTTTTCGATTTCCTTGAAATCTATCAATAACGAACCGGGAAACAATACATTCTTCTCATGGAAATCTAGTTTTGTCACAATTAGTTTACTGTAAGCTTGTATACAATTTCCAACACCGTCTTGTAAATGTCCCCATAATTTTCCCATTTCTAAGATCATTTTTTTATGGGTCTGTGAATCTCTTATAGTGCTTGAGTGTCCTTCTCGCAGCACCTTATGTAGTAAATGACAAAATTTCCATGCAGTAAAACGACTCTCCATTAAAGGTTGTCGTGTAAAAATCATCCAAAGCGATTTCGCTTCTTTGGCGCGATGTGTTGTTATAATAATAAAGCGAGCATGTTTCATTTTGAGCGGCGCCTCCATTAGATTTAAAGCCTTGTTGACACTTACAGACTAAAATGAGAGAAATCATTTTTTTATTAAGTGAATTCAAATGATCTTGGACCTTAATATAATTACCATGTTGTACATTTCTTTGTCGTAGGTCGGAGCCATTTTTTGCTGTTTTCCTTCTTTAGCTGAATTTTATTTAAAATTTCTTTAACTGCAACAAAAGATTAGCTTACATATGCACCTGCTGGACGATTTCAATACACATATACTATATACAGAAATTGCCACACCTTTAGGGCTCTATTGCATTTATCATATAAAAATATGAATAAGAATTGAACTAAATTTTGGAAACGAATAGCACACGACGAACACCAGTACTGATAGGGTTTGTTATCTTATCTTCCAATAACATTCTTCAAAACACAAATAATTCCCCAATTGTACCGATGTCACCAATTCATATCTTTTACTGTCGAAATATTTATTGTTTCGTCGCGCTAGCGATATAAACAATTGAAAATCACAATTCGAGTCATTTATTGCACAAAGCAAAACATCTGCAAGTCAATGTTGCCGGTTGACTGCATTTCATGGGTTTTGCAATACTTTTACTAAAGCTCTCCTTCGACTATGCGACTTTTTATGGAAATAAGACTTTTTTCTTGTTCGAAATAATATGTTGAAAATAATATGTTGAAAATTGAATTTAAAATATTCTGAACATTTTCCACATTAAATTTGCATTTGTAATTGTTTTATGATATATTTTTTATTAAGATCTATATCGGCAGTAACATTCGACCTTAAGTTTTAAAAACGTGGGAAATATTGATATAAATATTCGCAGAAGTCAATAGTGGAAGAATCCCTGTTATCAAGTAATCTTAGCTATGGATAAACCTCTCAAACCAGCATTATCTTTTCAAACTCGTAAATTTGAACGAAGTACCAATGCAGTGAGACTTTCGTGAATACCACTTTTGTTAATTAAATCTCGTCAAAATCAAAACATAATGGCAGCAATGTTGGTTTCACAAATTCTGAGGATATGTAATCAAAACAAAAGGCGCAATATAAATAAATATGCGGCTACTCCTGATGCGTGTAATTTTATTTTATTTGTTTTTTACATGTAATTTACGTTGGAATATATTTTGTGCGCAATGTTCCCAAGCTGAAGAAGTGATATTCGAGAGTAAAATAATGGAAAATGAGTTTATCGTGCAATATCGCCACTATTATTTTCCGACCGCTCGACGAAAATTCTTAAATGCTGCTTTCGTTCGTTCTAATGTATGTAAAACTTTCTAGCCATAACAAATTTTGTCATATTTTTACCCATTTGTTCGATTAACAGATAACTAAATGGAGTATAATCGAGAGAGAAAATGCTGCGCGCTATTACCCAAGCGATTTTGATGTAATACAGTTATTTGCTGCAGAAAATACGCCGACCCAGTTGTTAGAACTGGAATTGCATCCGCTTATTAAAAAAATAACACCTCAACGTAGTGTAGAAAGAATTTTAAATTTTAATAGCAGCAATGAGCACTACTTGGGGCGACGTCTTTTGCGTTCATTGCCTTCCCAAGTAACAACTATGCTGAAAGCTAATGTTCTGTGGGGTATGGGAATAACAGGCGCAGGTGTAAAGGTGGCTGTTTTCGATACAGGTTTGGCCAAGTCTCATCCACATTTTCGCCGCGTAAAGGAGCGCACGAATTGGACAAATGAAAAATCCTTAGATGATGGTGTTAGCCACGGTACATTTGTGGCCGGCGTTATTGCATCAGCAAAGGAATGTTTAGGCCTGGCGCCTGATGTGGAACTTCATATATACAGGGTGTTCACGAACTCGCAGGTTAATTT